>JAIPMN010031684.1:0-12743 GCA_020650975.1 Apostichopus californicus
ATATATATTTATATTTATATATATGTATATATATTATGAATGAAAATGAACGAAATATTGTGAATTGAAACAAATTTATTCATTTCTCCTTCATCCACGTTGAATATTTTGGTGAAAAGATAAGGATCGTATTTCATTTTGGTAAATGCAACTTTACTTTGAGTAATAAATTGGCAAGTTTGTGAAATGTTTTAAGAAATGCAAAGCGCGGATAAACACGTCATTATATGCTAAGAGCGCTCGGTATCAAAAAGTACAAAAAAAGAGGACGCCCTGCACAATCTTTCAAAGAGAACCTTCTGAGGAGATAGATGTGTTATTTAGTTTGGTAATAGTTGGAGGAAAGTAGTAGCAAATATTTTCCAATAACATCATGTTATTTCTCTTCAGAAACAGCATGGCGCCCATTGCTTATTAATGGAATGTTTACGAGAATACTTATAGTGCGAAGGGTCGCATGCAGGTAGGCCAGCGTTTCTTAACCTGGAAATATGGGTGACATCTATCATCAGTATCTGGCATAGATGTAGGAACAACTGTGGGAGGGGAGGGTGTGGGTGGGTGGGTGGCAGAGGGGATTAGAGACAGGCTCTTCACTTTTAGTCCACTATATGGATGCACTCCACGGCAGTGCTAAATTGTTGAAATGGATCTTTTTTTGTGTTAGCAAATGTAGCTCTGCCGTGGAGAGCGTCAGCAAGAAAAGTGAGACGTCAGAAAATACTCTCGCCTTAGATTATTTGCTCTAACTCTTAATTTATTAAAGTTACGTCATGTATATGCGGCACAACCTACAAACAATCGAAGATTCTTCAACGTCATTTCAAGAATTGCACATACATAGCACCCTCCTTTCTACCAATATTTATCAACAGGGGTGGCATCCTCTTCTATTTAGACCCCTCACCTGAACGACTTAACTTCTTAGCCACCCCAGTACAAAGAAAGTAGTTGTGCCCGTGGCAGTCATTATCACATGGTCAAATAATGTATAAATGGAATTAAATGCGGTTGAAATTAGATCAAAACTATTTCCTTTTGTCGTGCTCAGGCTCTACTATTTTGCGTAACTGTTGGCGCTCGTCCGAATCCTTACTGGGGTGGGATGGGCTTAATAGTAGTTCATATTTTTACTCGTGTTTCATCTTATTTTCCAAGAAGTCAGTGTAAGGGAATTGTGACTACATGCATCGGACGCAACTATAGGCTGAGAACATATGCGTTAATATAGGAGTGGCGGGTTGGTGTGAGGAGGTTGCAGGAGGACCGTTCATACGCGCTCTGTGGGTTCCCGATTGAGCTTGACGGACCCGATTATTATCTCAAACATGACTAAATAGTCTAATATGTTAATTGGTGATTACATGCTTTGTAGTAGACACGGTCCCTACATTGATCGAACTTTATCAGCTTTCAATCTTAATATCGGTTCTTTTAGTTATTATGTTTCCATGTCTATTTTGGTGTCAAGCATCCTGTGAAGACGTCATTGTAATTTATCATTTTCTAAACTCTTGAGTTCTATAAAACCAGAATAGTAACCCAATACGAGCATGTATCTCCCCCTCACTCAGGATTCGGTTTCATCCTATGAAACTGGTTTCTTCTTCTTGTAAATGAAGAAACTGGAGAAATACCTGGAATCACGGACTTTTCACTGTGTTTTTGTCACGTTAAAAGAAATGTGCGAACCCTGCCCTTCTTTAACAAAACCAAAGTCATAATTCTTATCGTTTGCACAGTTTTATTGCATGTAGCAAGGTATTTAACATTTTGCATAATTATTCATTTGTAGAAACTATAAATAATATGATGTATCGTTGTCAAAAGAAAGAACTCATATCTGATCTATGGTATCCATGCATCGCACTCGGTAACCGTATCACCATAGCAACGAGCTTCTACACCGCTGTTCGATCAGAAGATAGGCCTATATATGGTTAAGAATCATGAGATAATATCCATAAGATAAAATCCATATAGTTCTTAGGACGAACTTAAAAAAAAAAGGCGCATTGCTCTCGGCTTTCATTGCAACTAGTTATTTATTTTTACTGCTAATCGAGTAAACCGTGGCTAGGTTTCGAGACAGGCTGGTGGCGATAATACCTCCGGCTGTATATGGTGCTTTTTGTGGCCTAGGATCCCGAGCCATGTCTCCCTTGTTGTCGTAAACGAAACCGGGAGGCTGCGAGGAGGGTCGGTTGGTCAGAGGTCGACCAGAAGCGTCCTAGAGTGGCGTCGGTGAATCTTTGCCTTTGGCCAGAGGGCAAGACACTCTCTGCGACCGTCATGTGTGCAGCCCATGTCCACTACCTACGGAAGCTAACAAGTGCCATCCTAATATTTAATATATTGACAAAACTATCAATTTAGCAAGCGCCATCTTTTTTCCGCATAAAGAAAGGAAATTTTATTAAATCCTGATTGGTAATATTGTTTTCTTTCCCAAACAGTGAAGAATGCATATTGGTAGTATAACGTCGTTTTACATACCTTTCGTAAGTTATAATTCGCAAAACTGATCAATAGTACTATTTTGTGTATTTTTCGTGGTTGGAGTCTTTCTTTAGGTTAATATCATGTTTCAGTGACGTACGTGTATGTTATTGCGCAGAATCAATTAACAATACAATTCCATTTGGTTTTGTTTCCAGCGAGCTGAACAAACACTGTATATTATAACAAATACATATATACAAATCTTTTAAACTGGAAATGACAGTAAATTGGTAAAGAAATAGATTGCAAAGCCGTTTAGGCCATATCCTTGTGGTTTTATTCTTTTCTATTCAATTTAAATATTATAACAATCTGGTTGGAAAGGGATTCGCATTCCTGACATGAAAGTACGAACAGAAATAATTTAATTTTTGTTATTCGTCACGAAGACGTGATGTTTTTTTTCCTTCGGTGTTAGCTAGATACTCGTTGGTGACCTATCACTCACAGGATTATTTGTAGAATGGTTGTTACATCGGGTTTAGCATCATGACGTTTGGAGATGTATTTTCTCGCCATGTTTTGTATTGCATTTGGAATTAATAAAAGCAGAATCATTGCCAAATAGCAGCAGATTAAGTAAAACAAAAGTACGTTCTTTTCTAGGAAGATGTGGCCTTGTTCACATTTATTAATGAAACATGAAGGATGTATCTGCACAGTTGACTGTAGGAGAATAAAACTCATTTGGTAATCTGGAGGCATAGGTCATGTTAGGACATTGACCTCTGTGTACATATCATTTTCATTTTTACGACGGCGTGCGTGAGTCTTTGTCTACGTCCTGGGCCGAAACACTCTGTTCGACCGTGTGTAGCCCATATCCATTCAATACGTGGCGCAATTACAAAACGTATATTTGTTTTCACATGTACTTGAATGCAGGAAGCCATCGCATTGTTTACCAAAAGAAAAAAAAAACACCGTTTACTGAACAGTTACGAATACTTCACGAAAGTATACTGCAGAACAAGTAACCATACGTATATGTTGTACAGTGTCTTACATGTGGTAGGGTTGAGTGAGTAGGGTGTTGTCCAACGTGGCAATACATTACCATTTCCTTGGGCAACACAGGGCAGAGATTTGAGGATTTTCTACGGAAATATCTGATTGTTGTAAAGGATATTTTCTGGATCGAAATTTCAAATATATACCCAAACGTGATTACGTTAAAAATCATATTCGGCTATTTTACTTCGAAATATGTAATTTTTTCCCAAAGTTCCTCTTTTTCTCTTTTTTTTTTTGACATGAAATTTGGCTTCAACTATCTATCAATAAGTCGGCTTGGATTTGTTCGCTCTAAAGTCTTCGACTATTTATACCGAAATTGCGATGTTGTAGGTCGGAACCTCGAGATGAGTTTTGTCTTGAAATATCTTTTATTTTTTTTATCAAACTAGTAAAGCCCGAAATTTCGACGTTTATGTCTCGAAATGAGGTAGATGAAACTTAAGTTGAAATTCTCTTTTGACTGACAATCAGTTTGCAAAATGCAAAGATCCAGCTGAATGAGCAAGCAGTGTAATGGAATCCTTCCCTATAGTTAGAAATGCGAGGGTGGTGGGGTGTCAGTAGCTTACTCCTACTTTCAGTTATACTTTCGTGGCGATGAAATAGATCTGGTCTTTCATATTCGCCTGTATGTAAGAGGTGAGACATACGTGAGGGTATCTGAGGGATGAGACAGAGGTGATGGCTAGGGGGAGGGGGGTAGATGACTAAGGGCAGGTTGGAAGCTTTTTGAAAATAACATCCCTGCATAGTTACATCCTCGAATCGTGGGCTCCGACAATTAGTAGGCTACATTGCTTTATGCAACTTATCTGTCATATTAGCATATTTCTGATCATAATTTTAATATTTTATAATAAATTGAAGGTTTGTTAATACGTTTTACATTCTTTAAGAATGATGTGCCATTACATATCTCGTTCTTATGGCACCATCATATACCTATAAAGATGACATTCAATTCCATTGAGGTGACAATTTTCCTCGTGTTTGTACCCTGTGTGGGGGGAGGGGTTCTCTGTACAGCACGTATGAAGTTAGAGTTTTATTATTTACCAGGACTAAATACATCGTTTACAGTAAAACAGTTTTGCTTTGCTTGTGTTGTTACCGAAAACGTGTCGCTGTATTCGAATGACACAGTTTCATGACGTCATATGGACCTGTATTCGTACCTAGGCTGAAGACTGAGATGCACTCCAACCCCCTCCCTCTACCAACAGTCAGGTAGCTATTTGCTGCCATCGTATCTTAATTTATTAATTTGTGACGTCAGAAACCTATCTCTGCCGTTTACAGCCGCATGTATTCGTGTGTGACGCAGATGCGCGCAATTAGCAATATGTTGTTATGCGCGTTTTCTTGACATGTGTCGTTCACATGTCAATTGTATTTCATGAGCATATATGCTACGTCCAGAGATCATATAGATAGCGCTTTTGGCGCAATACCTTTGGCCATACAGTATTCCCTATACCAATGCTAATGTTATGTGTTCGTCAAATACGTGGCGCAATTACAAAACGTATATTTGTCGACAGTTACGAATACTTCACGAAAGTACTGCAGAACAAGTAACCATACGTATATGTTGTACAGTGTGGCAGGGGTGGGTGAGTAGGGTGTTGTCCAACGTGGCAACACATTACCATTTCCTTGGGCAACACAAATATATTCTCAAACGTGTTTACGTTAAAAATCATATTCGGCTATTTTACTTCGAAATATGTAATTTTTTCCCAAAGTTCATCTTTTTCTCTTTTTTTATTGACATGACAGTTGGCTTCAACTATCTATCAATAAGTCGGCTTGGATTTGTTCGCTTTAAAGTCTTCGACTATTTATACCGAAATTGCGATGTTGTAGGTCGGAACCTCGAGATGAGTTTTGTCTTGAAATATCTTTTATTTTTTTTATCAAACTAGTAAAGCCCGAAATTTCGACGTTTTTGTCTCGAAATGAGGTAGATGAAACTTAAGTTAAAATTCTCTTTTGACTGACAATCAGTTTGCAAAATGAAAAGATCCAGCTGAATGAACAAGCAGTGTAATGGAATCCTTCCCTATAGTTAGAAATGCGAGGGTGGTGGGGTGTCAGTAGCTTACTCCTACTTTCAGTTATACTTTCGTGGCGATGAAATAGATCTGGTCTTTCATATTCGCCTGTATGTAAGAGGTGAGACATACGTGAGGGTATCTGAGGGATGAGACAGAGGTGATGGCTAGGGGGAGGGGGGTAGATGACTAAGGGCAGGTTGGAAGCTTTTTGAAAATAACATCCCTGCATAGTTACATCCTCGAATCGTGGGCTCCGACAATTAGTATGCTACATTGCTTTTGCAACTTATCTATCATATTAGCATATTTCTGATCATAAATTGAAGGCTTGTTTATACGTTTTACATTCTTTAAGAACTATCTGCCATTATAAAACTCGCACCATCATATACATATATATAGATGACATTCAATTCCCTTAAGGTTACAACTTTCCTCGTTTGTATAAGCGCACCCTGTGTGGGGGAGGGGATGTGGAGGGTTCCCTGTACAACACGCGTGAAGTTTTATTATTTACCAGGTCTATACTTACACCGTTAACAGTACAATCGTTTTGTTTTGATTGTGTTGTCACCAAAAACGTGCAGTTAAATTCAAAGTAAACAGTTTGATGCCGTCATATGGATCTGTTTTCGTACCTAGGCTGAAGAAAGTGATGCAACCCAACCCCTCCCTCTACCAACAGTCAGTAAGCTATTTGCTGCCATCTTAATCTATTAACTTGTGACGTCAGATCACTATCTCTTCCGTTTACAGCCGCGTGTGTTCGTTTGTGACGCAGATGGGCCAAATTAGCTTTTTGAGACACGTTCTGTGTCATTATTATACTATAATACGCATAACAGTGCTTCGTAAAAGATCAAGTTCATAGTGTAATATTGAACTGGTATATCATGTTAAAACAGGCTAGTGACTGCATGTTGTCACTCAACAAAAATTTTCAAGCATGAATTTATGCTAATTTTACTTCGTGTCGGGCAAAATGGAGGTCATCTGAAATTTCCAAAATATTACTAATTACTTTGGCCAACCTTTCAGTTACTTTCTCAGCTCTTTATCTTTACGACATACCGGTACTGTCATGCGTACACCAACTTCACCAAAGTCAAGGGGCCTGTGTCTGTTGCATTATTCAGTTATTTATCATATGCACGGTACGGTACTACTATGGCAACATATGCTTATGGAACGCGAAAGAGTTTGTCGATAGGTACGACTTTTGTACATTACTAAATTATATGATATATCAGACTTTAGTACAACAAAAATACTCTAGTTTTGACTTTCAGAAACGTCTCACGAACCCCCTGGGATGGACTCACGCACACCCTGGGGGTCATGCACCCCAGTTAGTGAACCCCTGCTTTATATGATAAACAGCTCACCTACCGAAGAACTGCATGAAACAGTTGCTCTCTGTAACCAAATCATCGCCGACCTCGTGGACAAGAAACTTTTAAAGTTTGAAAAGATTCAGGGTGGAGTATTTCGGTCAGCCATCACCGAAAGCGGAATGACGTCATACGCGTCCTTAGTCGGCTTAGCGAAGAAAGCCGTCAAGAGGTAAAGATCCATCACAATATGACATGTCAGCTGAAAATCAAACAACGGGATCAGAAGATTCTTGAGAAAGCTGTGACCAGTTTCGGCAAAGAGATAAAAGCCAATGTTGCCGTGCATCACGTAATGAAGGATGACCTCGGGTCAATGACCGTACAGTGTCGAGAGCTGGAAAACCAGCTCAAGGAGACCAATTTTAGGTATAATGTGTTGAAAAATTTTGTATTGTTTGAAAGCTTTTATTTCCATGCCACTGAGAAAGGAAGACAATAAGCGATAACACAAAAATATATCGTAATTTTAATTTATAATAATACAAACACATCACAACAATGTACACACTATGTTATAAACTTGGATGAATGACATACAGCATTTCATTGAGATCTTCTGAGAGTTAAAGTTATTTCAATTCGTTTAAATAGAGTACTTAGCAGTGACGTAAAGAAATAAAAGAAGGGCAAAAAAGAACTATGAAAGGAAAAGAACTAAGGCTAAGTTATGAATGGGAAAGTTTCATCTTTTTCTTGGGGGGGGGGGTGAGTGTGGTGGGGGTATATTGTTATAAACCACTTACGTATATCAGCCCATGCAGAGAACCAAATCATAGTAGGCTACACTTACAAAGTTATAACATAAATCATACAACAAAGTGAGAAATATAATATATCATGGGCTATATTTCAGATTTTGGTACGTAATGAATTGATCACTCTAGGCAGAAATTTAATATTGATATGTTATAGTCCAAGAAATAAGGGGAAAAGACTGCTAGTTAAAATAAATCTATTAATTTCCGGTTATTACAGATATTCAGATTTAAAATATGTTAATCTCTGGAAGGCTACTTTAAGGTTACCTATATGATGACTTCACCTCCTCAGTTAATGATATATAATTTTGATTCATTGTTTTACAAATTCTAAGAACTCAAAGCAAACGTGTCATTTTTAACTTCATATAATCAGCGAGGCAGTCTGGAATGACGTTCAACAGAATTTGTCCGTAACAAGTCATGTTTTGCCCACTAAGCTTCTACGTTGCATCTGAGTAACTAACCTGGTCCGTATATATTATGTGGGAAAATGAACAGTATAGCATAAAGTGACTAGATAAGACTTCATTTTAGAATCGCTTATTCAAGAATGCGCACTATAGGTTGGTACAGCAACTACTGTTCATGTCCCGAAACAGTGCATCAGTAATTACTATACTTTGTGTTCGTAACACGTGTAACATGTATTACAGGACATGTTACTGTACGAGCCATGAGAATCGGGTGCTGATTCACAAGGTTTATGAGCGCTTCATCTACTCCCTATAACAACTGTTCGATCTGACTTAGTATATAAAACCAGAATGCAAAAGACGCATTGAGGTTTCGATGACTTCATTGCACTAGACTTGCTTGTTAACCAGAAATAGCTGTTACAATATAAATGGCCAGATCTACTACTTTGATATTACAATTGCACTATGGCATGGTAAACGCAGGTCATTCTACTGTACGTGGCAATACACACCTCCACCAAAACACCAATAGGGGTCTCTTATTCAATGTGACGCATCAACACACCAAGTATGAGAAGTATCCACGATTCCCATCGTTAGATATCATGCAAAAGGTTTTTCAGGGTTTGACCTCTGCTGACCTCAAATGAGATTGTACCTCACAAGCAACCGGATTCTTGTACTCAATATAGCAAATCCATATACCATTTATGAAAAGTATGCCCGATTTCTACCCTGATAAATCATGTTTTAAAGGTTTTCAGGCCTCGACACTGAAATATATTTAAAAGTACTCGCTATTTGGCGACCGTCACTTAAAAAACTACTCGCCAAATTGCAAAAATCACTCGCCACTATGACTGTTATTCAAGTCTCCAAAGTACAGATCTTCAACATCAATACTTTCTATGAACTGCACGTTAGGCACTTAGGCAGGAAAATGGTGTTACGTAATTGCACATTGGAAAATTATGTTTCTGTGCAGTGTGAACTTTAAACATGTTTTTCCACCAAAATAAGTGTTGAACGAGGTAAAACATGTCGCAGAATCGTAAATAAGTAGCTAGTACTATAGTGCTTCAAACAATTAAAATAAAACATCTGAAAAATGTCCTACGAAGATAGCTTGGCTTCTGTTACATAAGGGCTAAACTAGTATACACTAGGCATATTCTATACAGTAGCTATAGGTGTACGCGAGTCCTATGCCTATACAGTACCTCACTGCTACTTTGAACCGCTTACTCGATTAGCGCGACTTCGGACATTTTCCCAATTATTTATCTTGTCTTTTAGCTGCACTGAGATTGGTATGCGAAAAATATCGCTACTACTCCATGACACTGCCTAAATCAAAGCGATCTTTTACGAAATGAAAATCAAAGGTTGAAAGAGCATCTATCTTCCACTCGCAACGACAAATCGCTCAACCCCCAAAATATTCATGATGTTTTAAGTTCCAGTATTTGGTCTAATGACAAAATTAAGGTAGGTAATATATGCATTTTGTATAAAGATTGGCAAAGACATGGTATATTATATATTAATGATCTGATAAACTCAAAGGGTGAGTTCTTATCTGCTGATGAGATTTATACAAAATATGATGTGAGAACAAATTTTCTTCACTTGCATGGTATTAAAAAGGCAATAGAGAAATCATTTTCTGGTCTTTTAGGCCAGAGAAATAATTCTCTTGCACTCCCATTTCAAGGCTTTCTTATAAAACTGTTCTTATGGATCCAAGAGGGTGTAAAAGGTTTTATAATATTGTATTAACAAATAATAAGGTCCAATTTAAATGTATTCACGAATGGAACATGCTCCTGTCCCCACTTCTTTCTGAATTAGATTGGCATAAGGTGTGCTCATACAACTGGAAATGTACTTCTGAGGTGAAGCTTCGTTGGTTCCAATTTCGTCTTCTTAACTGGATTTTAGGGACAAATACTCTCATGGTTAAAATTGGCAAAACCAATGATCCATTGTGCACATTTTGTGGTGTGGCAGATGAGAGTTTAATACATTTATTTTGGGAATGCGGCTTCACCCAGAAAGTATTGAGGGATTTTCAAAACTGGGTTCAAATCAAATTGAATATCAATATTGCAGTTAGTAAAAAGCTTGTTCTGTTTGGAAATTATTTGTACAAAGACTATGTGTTTAATAACATCCTCCTGGTTCTGAAATTTTGTGTTTACAAAAGTAAGGTTAAAAAGGAGAAACCTTCCTTTAGCTATGATAAAATTGATCTAAAGAATTTTCATCTAAAAGAAAAGTTTATGTATCAAACTAATTGTAAGCAAAATGCTTTTGATATCAGATGGCATAACTGGAAATCTTTATTTGAAGTTTAATGATTTATTGGTTGTTGTGGGTAATATTGACTAATGGTCATACAATATATGTTATTATGAACTGTACATTGTTTGGATACTTGATGGAATGATTATAAAAAAAAAGATAAAAAAAAGATAAAGGATCCGTTTCATCTAAAAGTTTCTAGTTGTTTCTGCAAATATTGATGATTGTCTCCTCATCGGCTGCCCTTGATATTCGATTCAGGGTGGTGTATGCTCTGGATATTCGTTTATTTCGTGTATGTTTTCGCGGTTGACTTCATTCTGGCATCTGTTGGAAAGAAAATTTATGAAGTTACAAACGTTGATCCAGTTCTCTATAGTTTTGAAGCACATTATAACGCTCAAACGAACTGTTTTACAGCAAACAAATCCCCTTTTTCTGTTCTGTTCTGTTCTTCTTTCCTTTTCAGAGTATCCTGTAATATCTAGTAATATTAAAGTAAAAAACACTGAGATATACTCACCAGACCATAACAAAGAATCTTTCCTGACCGTGATGTAGCTACCAATAGCTTCTCTCCCTCCTCTGTCATCAATGTTGTCATACACCGTGCTCCATCTTCTGTCCGTTTGGTTGTCAACAACTGCTGACCATCTTGACTGTACTGTGTGATGATACCTTTATTATTTGTCTGTGACCACAAGATGTATACAAAACCTGCCCTGTCTTTACATATACTCAAAGGATACCAAGTCAGTCCGTCAATATCTGGTTTCGGAAGCTCGTATAGTAACTCTGCTTCTGTTTTAGATGTATCCATGGTTACAGCGCATGCATATTTACTCTTTAGATCGCATATAAGCAGAACGCCTTCATGATAAAGGATATCTCTTGACCATTTTATAACCTCTGGCAGCTTCAGAGCTCGAATGAAATTCAATTCTTCATCAAATATAAATATAAATCCAGTATTTTGTGTACCTACAATGATGTGGCCACGTATAGTATCAGTAGTTATACAAGTCGAATTCTTCTCACCCACCGTTTTGATGTCATCAAAGAAGGATGTGATGTTATTTTGTGTGAAGGACCCATCTTGAATATTATGAACACCAACTTGATTGGATATACAAACCGAAGCTATCTTATCACGTGATAAAGCAGCACAGTAAAGACCGGGACAAATAAAGCTCCCTTTGACTTTATCTATCTTGTCATGACGAATCTGACGTCCTTGTCTGTTTATGACTGTGATAAATGAATGGTCATCTGAAAACCTCCCAGAGACGACGATGTTACCAGATCCAGTACTTGTTATACTTCCTAAAACAAACTCATTACCTTTGATCACATCAATATCAACAACAGATTCTACAGTCTCCGATATATTTACTCGATCAATACACAATATTGGTAAATCATCCATTGTAATATCAGATAAAGGTTCAATTTCTGGAAAATCTTTCATTATATCCTCAACCAGAGGTTCACTCGCTGCTCTTATATCAGGAATACACTGTGCGTCTGTCCAGTGGTTACATGATTCAAGGACACTCGAAGATATCGTAGACACATTTTCAAATTTATTGATCCATTGATTACAATGATCTGATAAATTTTGTGCTTCTCCAAGCTTGCGTTGCTGTTGTTCGTCTATTGTTCTATTTCTCTCATTAATTAACGCATCAAGTCGGCCCTGAGTTTCGTTAATCTTTAATTCTCTGTATTCTATTTCATTTCGTTTGGTGTCCTCTTTCTCTTTTGATTCCATAATTTTGATTTTAATCATTCTGTCGTACTCGTCTCTTATTTTTCTAATTTTCTCTTCCATTTCTGTTTCTAATTGTTTCATTTTGTGTCGAGTACTTTCTTCAAGAACTGTTTTGAATCTGGTGAATTCTTTCTGTTCTTTCTCTTTCTCATTCTGTAACTCCCTGGTCTGATCTTTGTACTGCTTTTGCCATTTTGCTTTAGTTTCAGCGACAATGGACAGAACGTCATTATTCACTCTGTTGATTTTATCAGCAATGTTGAATACAGTATCTTTACGTTTTACAAGTTCTTCCAATATCTCCTTCAAGTGTTCCCTTTCGTCGTTCGCCACTTTCCTGACGTCACGAAGTTCATGACCTTTGTGTTCATCATACGTACATGTCACACAAACGGGGAGGTTTCCGCATGTACAGCAACACAACTGAGCCATGTGTTCCGGGTGAATATGGCACCTAGGAGCCTCCATCAATGATGCAAGTTTTTCTTTTGTGAGATTTTTCCCCTCAAGATCATTCAGAG
>JAIPMN010031685.1:0-13164 GCA_020650975.1 Apostichopus californicus
TGTAAAATATGTGTGACGTATTTTCAATAGGGATCAACTGTTAATACCTCAATTTTATTTCCTGTTTCCCTTCCTCAGAAAAGCACAATGTGCCACATGTGTGTCATTTAAGTAGGTATAACACTTCAGCATACTGAGAGCTGTGATCAACTTGTAAGATCATATTCCAAGTGATTGTATTTGATGTTGGTGTAACTTCTCTTTAATCTATCTTCATCACTTTTCAATACAGAACTTTTGCCCAAAGTAACCAATGCAATTTTTGTTCAGCAGGATGCATAAATTATATGTTCTTTGATAACAAATCAAATCGCTATATAGTTTTACTATTGCGGTGGAATCTTAACAATTCTCTCACTAATGAGGGATATAATAGCCAGTGAATTCAACAGCAGCAGAATTGAACAATGCATGCACAATATCACTTCTCATCTCACATTATTTGAATGGTATACACTGTTTCACTGATGACCAAACATTAAACACTGAACAAACATTCAAATTGGAATGATCTCTAAACCTTATCATCTAACAATGAAAAAATGGTATGATAATTTGGCGTAGATTGCATGTTTGCCATCATGTATGGACTAGAAGAATATCTGTCACAATGCAAAGTTATTCTTAATACAGGCAATATATTCCTAAAGAAAAACGGCATTAATAAACAGAGGAACTTACATGGTATGATCTTAGACAAGCTGTTCTTTGTTTTCAATCTTTCATGCTGGAGCGCTACAGAACACGGATGTTGCCGACCCCTCGGAAGAACCTGGTTAATAAAGACAAAGAGGTGGTGATCAAATCTCTACACAGTTGAACTGTATATGAATTACAATGTACAGTTGGACAGTATCGGTTAGTATTAATTTTATCATTAAAAAAATCTCTCTCATAGTTACTCTTTACTTGAAAACTGAAGATAATTTTGCACATCTTGATAATACATAATTTAGTAACAGATACTGACCGTAAACTCCTTGACAATATCCTCAATGACATTTCTTCTGTCTCTGTTCATGTAGTCTTGAAGTTCGGACACCTTGATTGGTTTTGGTGGTGCTTTCTTTTTAGCAGTGTCTACATTGATGTAGACACCTGCATATTGTTCGATATCATCAGGGTCCTCATAATCATTGTCTTTCACTCTTTCTGTAGATGCCTTTGATACCACTGTGGATCCAACAGCCTCATACGTTGAACCAGATTCAACCAAGCTGCTAATTTTGTCTTGAGGTACTTCGTATCCTTCAGACTGCTCTCCACTCACTGGTTGATTAAGATTGTGATATTAATATGGTAATTTTAGCATTTAATTGTTGTCAAGGGGTATATACTCATTAACTTTGACTTCTACAGGCAAATATATAGTAATGTAAGGAAAAGAGAGTGATTGCCTCTATATACAATTGGTATGCTGAATTGATAATTTACCTGTTCAGTCTTATCAAATGGTTAACTTTATACATACTATGAGAACCAGGATTTTACCTTCTACTTCCTTAACTTCTACTGGAAGCTATGTACCTTTGCAATCATGTGAGATGGATATTTTATAACAAGAAGATGCATACATGTCTCTGTATGGAGTGGCCAAAATAAAACATTCATATCGTAAGATACACGTAAATAGCATGCGGCACATGAAAGCACATGGAAAAAAAAGTATTAAGTAGAAATGTCTTTCAAGAAACCTTTACCTGCCAATCATCTGTACGCAGCAACATAATGTATGAAATGTTAAAAAACATGAAAAGAGAAAATGTTATGTTTCTATTCCTGATCAGCTGAAAAATACCTTGATCTTCCTTGTCGATTGCAATATTATTGGTAAAGGACGTTAGATCTGATGAAGATGGAGTTGCTTTTTTAGATCTTTTCCTGAAATTAATTCAAAGAGTGAAAGTAACTATTTAGTGAGGGTGAAAGTTACCATTAACATGCTAACAACTCATTCCTATAGAGACATAGAATCAGTAAATGTTACTTCTGTGAAAATAGCTAGTTCTGCTTGTAATGTAAGCCCAGTGATGTTACCATAAACTGCAAAGATACGTATAATTTAAATTTTAAAGAAAACTGGCTGTGGTTAAAAGAAGTTTTCTTTCATCCAAATAAATTAAGTTAAAAACTATATGTGAACATTTGGAGATTAGTTTAATGAATCTCTCCGTACTTGGCTGCTAATCAATTACCAGCAGTTTCTCCAGACCTTCCTGTACTCACTCAAAATATAGATGCAAAAAGTTTCATGTGAGTAAATTAAACGCATTCAATAAGCACAAAGTTTGTCGAAGTTCATATGTTGTTAGCTTATTTTTACCAATAGTGAAAATGGAGCAAAGCTTTGAAATTTGTTAATGCATTAATGCATACTACTGAAACTGACTGAAATACCTACTGGAAATATATTGTTCACTGCTTGAATCAAGCCGGTTGAGGAAGGCGAGCTAGTTGCAATAATATGATGAGGTGACATCAGCAATGCTATGTAATCAGCTACTGTATTTTATTTAATAACAAAAGATTTATCTACTTAAACTTAAATGTTTGTATTCAGATTAGATGTACTAATTCTACTCATGTGTATGTACACAGTCATGCATTCTATATGGTGGTTTAAAAAGATGGGAGAACATACAGTCCCATCAGTTGTTAATTACATGAAAATGAAACTTATGGAAATATATATACTTAGTTTATCATACTTTCAATGCTGTTTAATTGTGTAAGCACTGGTCTACTCACCTGTAAATTAACACACATGTGATGAGAATGATAACCAATGCTATAGCAAAGACTGTAGGAATGACAAATTGCACTGCAAAGTTGTTTTGACCATCTGAAATAGAGGAACAATATCTCTATCCTTAAAATGGTCATTTAAATCTAGAAAATATGCCTAATGCATAAGAGAAGCATGTATGAAAGCAACGCAATTAGAATCCCCCAAACCACTTACCTGTTTTGGGAATTTGTTAACCACACACTTACCTCATTTACATATGCATTATCCTCTAATACTAGGGAGTTTTCCATGCCACAGCCTTTATGATATTTACCATTGCTGCATTGGAACCAAGCCTGGAGGTGGCGTGGGATTTATTGTCATGAGCTCTTATATGTTCTTTGTTTGTCGAGTGGGGCTCTATTAGATTGAAGATCCAATTGAAAAGAGTCGATTCTGAGGCTATGGTGAAGGGACTTCTTGGTAGGATGAATATCCTTTCTGATGTCCTGATTGGTTTTGTTTTTTCTAGCTACCACTTAAGTGCCCTGACTGGATGCCAAAGTTTGTCTAACATTGACACAGAGGCTAGTGGCGGGAGGGGGGTTTCTTCTGCGTAAATGATGACTGGTTCTTTGCCAAGAACTCTGGGTCAGGTAGTATGCGTACTCAACCTGGTTCGAACCTACAACATACCGGTTTGGTACTCAATACGTGTAGGCAGCTTCTGCGCCTTGCTGATGCCGATACGACGAGGTAGAGTGTCTTATACGTGAGAAATGCCAATCGTGCATTATGAAATGGTTCTAAACTTGGTTTTGCAAGGTTTTGAAGTACGTCTTTAATGGACCATTTATTGGTTGGTGGACGACATTTGAACATGTCCTTCAAGACCTAGGCCAATATTTTGTTTTTGTTGCTCCAAGATGAACCGTCTGAGAAGCCCTTGTTAACTGCCGCAATAGCCGATCTGCAGTTCTTTGACCTAAGACCTTTAGGAGGGAAACCGTGAATTCTGTGTCCTTCTCTGATTCCTCTTTCGATCTTAAGACGATCAACCAGTCGTCCAGGTAGGCGAATAGTATTATGCCCTTCCATCATAAAATGCAAGTATGGATCTGGTTACCCTGGTGAAGACCCTTTTTGACGTGGATAGGCCAATTGGTAGGGCGAAAAACTGGTAATCAACTCCCATGTATTGGAGGGTCAGAAATGTATTGTCTTCTCTCTTGATCAGGATGTGCAGGTAAGCGTCCTTTAGATCCAACGAGGTGGCCTACAATCCCTTTCTAAGATCAGAACCATTGAGGAAAGTTACACCATCCGGAATGACTTTAGTTTCATGAACTGTTTGTTTGTAGGGCCTTCAGTTAAGTATGAGCCTCCAAAGGTCTGTTCCCTTCTACATGACGACTGATGACTGTAACAGAAACTGGTCCTTGCTTTCTGATCGCGGCGTTTTTTCGTCAAGAGAACCGTGATCTCCATGTTCAGTTTCTGCCATTGGTCTGGGTCCAAAGGATCTGGCGGTGTTTCATAGTTGCCTCACAATGGAGGGTTTGAGGTGAACTCTATGGAGTAGTCATGACCTCCAGTACCTATAGAACTGGAACCAAAAGTTCCCAATTGTGGAAAAACCTGATGAGTCTCCTCCACCGGCAGGGAATCCTAGTGGGATGGGCATCCATAGGGCATTGTTGTTGGCGGTAAATCTATGGGAGCCTCTGTAGTTGCCGCGACGGTTTGCAACCCTTGTTCCTTGTCCTTGTTATAATGTTGCTTGCAATAGCTCTGTCTGCCCTTATAACTAGACTTTCGATCTCCCAACGCCTTTGGAATCCGCTGGATTTCTGTCGTTGTTGCCTTGGTTAGTTTGAAGTCAGCGTCTCTCAGAGACCTGCGTCTTTTGGCTTCTTGGACATTGGTATCAAATTGTACATAAAAGAGATCTTCTCTTAATAGTGGCAAGTAGCAATGTTGCTTCACCACTGGTGTGGGCTAGGACAGTGAGTTTAGAACCTAGTCCCTTTGCTCCGTTTTCGCACGGATGGTGATCTTGGAGAACTGGTCAACTTGGACCCTAGACCGAGAAGTGTCATAATTGCCTGTGTCTTTCCTGGAGATATCCTCAGCTTACTGAGAGGATCAGGAGAGGACTTCGGCTAATAGTAGCATAGCTAATGCAAATTTCAGGCCGACTCTTGTGGCTCTGTCAACATTCCGTAGCGCCTTATTGGACCTGTGAGTCGAGGTGTTGGTGAACTGATCCTTGACATTGATGACCTTAGAGACTCTTTAAGTTTTCCTCTGGCAGATTCCGGAACCATTGGTGGACAGATACCTGGTGAGGAGCCCTTGGAAGGCGACCAAGGTTGGCTTCTGCCGTGAGGCGGAAACGGTCTTCGCATTTCACGTCTACCGGAATCACAGATGATAAAGGTTTCTTAAAAGCATTGAGGTTAAGCTGTGGGACTTTCTCTTCAGGAATCGTTGGTTGTGTTAGTTAAGGAAAACCAAATAATTCTGACTATCTGAGCCGTTCTCTCAAAGGTATGTCTGACCCAGAATCGGTGGTTACGCTGAATCCGACAGAGATGACGATGAAGAAGAGAGACGTCTTTTTCTTTCCCTTTTTACAGCTATTTTTTGCTGTGAAATTAGGCTGTCAGTCTCGAAAAAAATTATGTTGTAGCCGTTTGTTAATAGCGCCAGACGTCATGAATGACGCTTCTTCTAGATTGGCTTATTCCCCATGAGATTTCCTCAGCTTTCCGGCCAGGACAGATGTCTGGGTCTGAACCTTCACGTAAGCCACTTGCCGACGGCAGGTCTACTGCTCGCCAGCCTCATATGGACTGTTCGGCATCCTGGCTTGTCAGCTCACCAGATTAAAAAACCAACCACGGTGAATCAATGTAGTCTTAGAACACAGTTTGAACAAAGGATAACAAGAAGCTCATATATAAATATGGGAAATAGCATTAATAACGTAACGTATCCTAACATGCGATATATATGGAAATAAAACATACGGACACAAAATGAAGTAAACAACTTGGCTAAAAAAGTAGATCCAAACAAAAACATAGCTGAAAACTGTGCAAAACCGATGAAACAAGGTTGGTAGCCACATAGAAGATAAGAATAACAATTCCCTTATGTCCAAATCTAATGCTATCGATACAATCAAACTGGGCCATTTTAGCGAGTCTTCCATTTGAATAGTCAAAAGAGGAGTCCGGGCCTGGATGGCTGGTAGCCACACCCCTGATGTTCGAGCGTAGTATTAGAGGATAATGTAAATGTTTATGAGGCAAATAAGTGCGTGTTATAATTAGATGTTTTCACACAACCGCTTGCTTTTTTGCAGATCAGATTTGCCAAAATTACTATTCTATTAACAGTCTCAAAGCTATGAAATTACATAACAATTAAACTCTTTGGACCTTTTACTATGTGCATTTCATTATGTATGTTTACACTCAGCAAACGCTATATTTTTCTCGTCTTGAATATTACCACTGAATATTCCTTTCAATTTCCTAAACTACAAAAATGTAGTGACAATACTCTCAGCCCATCATTTGAGGTTACTGGCAGAAAGTTATCTTGGTATCCTATTGTACTTCTCTTTGTAAATTAAGGAAGGGAAGTAGAAAATAATAAAATTTACCTTCCAGGGGTTTTGGAGTAGGTGACATTGGAAATGTTACTGCCATAGATGCTTCACTGAGGGGGCTTTCCTGATCTGTTGTAAGGGAAACCATGAATGTGTAATTCTCTCCAGGCTCAAGTCCTTCGATGATAGTGTACATTGTATTTCCAGAGACTGTTGTTACTCTCTGTGGATCATCACTTCTACCATCCACCTTGTAGTAGATAGTATAACGAGTTATCCCAGTACTGCAAGTGATATCATTATCATCCACCTATTGATCAAAGATGGAAACTTTCAATATTGTTGCTATATTATAGTGAAGAAGACACATCATCATCTATGAATAATTCAGTACTTACAACTAGTGCATCAATAGTGCATCAATGTATAGGCTAGATGAGTCAATACGAGAGAAACCTAAAGGAGGCTAGAAGAAACTAGAAGAAAAGGGATGAGATGTGATGGGAAGGTTAGGTAAGGAAAGGATGGGGAAGCTGGAACCAAAAGCAAAGAGAAGGGAAGCAAAGGGAAATGGAAGGAAAGGGCAGGACAGAGCAGGGCAGGGCAGGGTAGGGCAAGGCAGGGGAGGGAAGGGGAGGGTAGGGGACATTTTCAAGTATCTTTCATCACAAAAGGAGTATATCTTTAAATCCAGCTACTTTCTTCTCTTGTACTATGTATCCTTCACTGAGTAGCTCAGCTATACCTGACTAGTTTCTCACTATGCTGTTGAACATATTGCGTAGTATATCTATATACTGTAGAAACTTTTAATATTCTTGTTTATTGACAGTAATTTCATATTTTTAGCATACCTGCCAAGAAACATTCAGTTGGTTCAAGTCTGTTACTGTTACCATCACATCTGTAGGATTAGTTATTACTGTAAATAACAGAATGAAACAGAGGTAGAATGAAACAGAGGTAACGACAAAGAAGGAGAGTTTCTGAGAAAAAGATAAAAATGTGGGAACTTTCATATCTTCAACATATTGCCATTACAAGAAAGAAAAAACAGTGTGGCAACTTCACCTGTTATTACTAAATACTATCAAGAATGCTATAAATATTCCTAATCTTTACAATTCTAAGCATGGAATTTCCTGTGTTACATATCTTTGTATTTGTGTATGATCCCTAACTGTTTATTTGTATTGGTTGATCAGTGCTTTTTAACCTCATCACATGGTTACTAGTTTGTCTGTCACCGAAACTGCATGTCATATTATACTTCCATCTTCATCACCATGTACCATTTTACGATAATGGTGACCGCCTTATAACTTCAAAAAACTAAGAGACAAACTCAAATGTGAATAATAACAATATTGATGAGATCAATTAAGACCACTCACCCTCACACAATGTCTTGACAGTCATAGGTGGACCCATGGGACCCTCACCCATATCCCCTTCCCTAACAGCTGATACACTGAAGACATATTTGGTATCCTCTTCTAGATTGGTCTGTGTGTACTGCAGCAGTTGACTGGATTCTATGGTAGTACCATTACTCCAGCTATCAGTTGCATTCTTCCTGTAGTACACAATATAACCAACCACCGGTGGATCCCCAACATCAGTTTGTTCATCCCAGGCTCTCCAATTAATGGTTATAGAGGTCTGGGACATATCGACTATTTCAGGCGATTCACTGATAATAGGAAGTTCTGAATGGAAATGATAACATAAAATTAAACCACACTAGAAGTGGATTGTGCAAGCCACTGCATGACTGTTTTTTCCTCCTTTGTGAAATTCAGATACTGTTAAGCAGCGTGCTTTATGTTTGGCTATATAAATACTGCATATCAGAAGGGACAGTACTGTGCAAGAATTTTAGAGGCTTGATAATAGTAAAACACAAATTGTTAAGGTCTGAACAAATGGTCTTTTCGATTCTGGCTTCCAATGAAAAGGTTGAGGAAATAGTATAGTAGGTTAGACAGCGATTTCCTGATATTAATTCTTTGAATTTATACTATACATTGGGAAAATGATGCTGTAATACCTTTGTCTCCTGTGTCATAAGTTCATGCCTAACTACCATTGATGAAACATTTGCACTAGTAACAACTAGCGAACGATTCCAAGAGATATAAACAAAAATTGGTGGTAAATATTAATGTTTATTCCCCTGTACTTTGTTTCCTTGGCAACCAGTATAACACAGAATGTTCTACATTACTATTTATCAGTGAGAACTCGGATGATTCAAAATTTGGCAAACCCAGACATATTTGTCCATTAAATTATTGACTATCCAAAGAGCAAGGTTAGTAAATGCATTAACTTCAGTTTATGTTTATTTTTTGGCTCTTTACCATTTGTGAAGACTTATATAAAATAACAAGACATTTAAGTCAGGGATATGCCTTAAAGTAGAACTGATGATTACAAAGGCAATGCCTTAATTACATACTGAAATACAGTACTGCAAGCTCAGAGCCAGTGACTAACAGATTATCTCTGAAGACAATTAATTACCTACAGGGTATTGTATTTGTCAAGCCAAAAAACAAGAAGAAAAATATCAAACAAAAGTTATTTGATCAAGTCATCACCAGACTTGCTCAAGTCACTCAAAAATTCATAAAATGCCCTAAACTACCCAAATGCATCATATTTTTTATTAGAATGATATCATAACTTTTGAGATTCTTTACAAATACATAAAAATATTATCATGTTTATTCTGCACAGAGAAAAAGAACTAAGAAGACCAGAAATATCATAGCCCTGTCCCTATATGGTATTCTTCAGAAATAAGAGGCAGACAATTTTTCTAAACCCCTTTTAGGATCCAACAACATGATCTATAATAAATATCTGAATGTGGCACCCATATCACTTTGTTTCCAAAACTGTTTGATATATTTAATTGCTTTAGTTAACCAAATAGTCAGCAAAAGAAGCAAATAAAAATGTTTGAAAATGTAACAACTTAAATTCAGCAACAATATGAAATCATAACTTAACAGTGTTTAGCTAAATGGTAAGCCCTTATAGAGCATTTGTTTGCCACCTTCAGTGTGTTTGCTTGTAATATTTGACATCAAAGCTAGTATCATTTAAAAATGGCAAGGGTTGCAAGTTTAGTACTTAAAATAACGCAAAACACACTTGACTTTGATCTTAGAAATTTGAACTTGAATATGAACAAGTATAATGTCATCCATGTAAAACATATAACAGTTATCTTACCATAATGAGACAAGGTTGTGTTTAGCCATGCGAACCCTGTACTGTGTTGTATCACACAGTAGTATGTTTCCCCAGCTTGAGCATCAGTGGTTGTAAATGTTGATCCTCTCTGAACTAAACCAGCCCTACTGCTATCTTTGGTAAGGTTACTTGTTACCGGGAATGATGTAGAACTGAAACCCATAGATTGGGACAGGAAAACTGTGAACTTTGAAGAGTTCTGCTGTAACTCCTCAACCCAACATGTAACTGACCACTGTGTACCAGGATTTGTTTTATTGCCAGTATCATAAATAATTCCTGTAATGTAAAGAGAATGTAAATAAGGCTGTATTAATTAAACAGAAATATTAAACAAACATTGTATTAATATCCATAATGTAAAATAAATGGATGATTAGTTCCTACCATAACTGTTTCATTGCCAAGCTGTGGTATGAGTTGGATGGTGTGACATGAGATATCATTTCCTAACAATACTATCGGATGGTGTGACCTGAGATATCATTTCCTAACAATACTATCGATGGTGTGACCTGAGTTATCATTTCTTAACAATACTATCTGATGGTGTGACCTGAGATATCATTTCTTAACAATACTATCAGATGGTGTGACCTGAGATATCATTTCCGAACAATACTATGGTGTGACCTGAGATTTCATTTCCTAACAATACTATCTTTGACTTTTCTTTCTGAGCTGAGAGCTTTGACCAAAGTAAAAACTGGTATTTGCTAGTATGTTACTAATTATCCAAAATACTGTACAGAATTTTCACCAGCTGGGAGTCTGTATAATTCATTTACCGCCCACTCATCGTCCAGCCTGTAGGGCAAGAAATTGTGGAATATTAGCAAAATATTATCAAATACTATCAAATGCACTACTGCATGGGGAAATTAATCCATAATGAGTGGTGCTCTTCAAGATGCTACACACCATCAACAAATTACCTTCTTGACATCTGGATGGAGGTAAATCAATCCACTGATGTTTGCAGCATCCAACACATTCCCCTGTAACTCTATCACATGCATCAGAGTCACAGCGACACTCCTCTGAGCAGTTATCACCGAAGAAGCCATCTTGACATTCTGAAAGGAGAGCGACAATACTGAATAGAAGTGTCCGTATGGACTCTTGGTAATTTAATTGAGATGAATATGGCCTTCTTTAACAGCTTCGCTTAAATTAAAGCAGGCATGTTACAAACAGAAGATCAGTGATTGTTACTCTGGCATTCCCCATCTGTAAATGGTACTTACTTGTTCAGATGAGTTAGTGGGATAGTGTAGACTACTCACAACCAGTTATACCTAATCCACCACCAGTACACGGTTGAACTAGAGGACATGGTATGAAGTATGTAAGTTCTAACAAACCTGATCAGTTGAGGGATTTATAACTTACTATTAAGACACATAATTAGGGAAGTTATAGCTTTTTTTGTACTAAATTACACATTTAAATGGATCATGCACTCTCTTTGGGTTTTAAAGAGGAATTCTAATGGAATATGTGAGTATAGACTAGTGCACTAAGAAATTACCTAGACAGGACTGGCCATTTGGATCCAACATTGAACCTGGAGCACAGCTGGTATCTTCACATCTTCCTGAAAGCTTATCACACACAGCACCATCAAGACACAGACATTTCTCTGTACATTGGTTACCATAGTAACCCATTGGACAAACATCAGGAACTATGGACAAATAATACAATCATTTCACTGTCAAGCTGCAGAATTTACGCATGTCAGTTTTGGTTTTTATATTACCTGACTGATTGGATGATACCATTAGTCATAACATGGTTATTGATTCTTAATATGTGTGTTAATGTTTCCTGACAAGAAAGTATTATTTGTGATAAACAAACAAGAATGTTGCAAGGTCAACACTGACACACCTACAAACACACTTCTTTCAGTGAATTTTGATGAGTTTCCTGCATGTAGTTACTTTAGCACCATCACATGATATCATCAACATACTCTGTCATGCAAATTTATGCTATTAGTTTGCATTAACATGTTGGAGGCTGACATTTATCTGCTACAACAGTGTAATAAAACAAATGAAGACTTCTGAAGTCACACTGTCTATGTCATCATTGTGAATTGTTGGGTACTAAGTTGATGTTTTTTGCAAACTCTCCATAATTCCTTTGTACTGAGGATATGAAATAATGTAAAAAAGATGCAAATGAATATGTGCCAAAGTACAGTAGAGGGAACGATTTACTTTCAAGACAGTTAAAACTCTGCCTGCTCTGCCGAGCACCCACCCCTTCCCCACTAATAAAAAGAAATCATAAAAACAAATAATATTGACGACGACGACGATGAATGTAGGGATGGATGAATGGATGGGATGGGATGGGATGGATAGGATGGATGGGATGGATGGGTCACGGTGGATGTAATAGACTGATGGATGGAGGGATGTTCCTAACCTACAGACTATGTGCCCATATCATACCATTCTTTTACACAGTATTGTAAATCTTTGTTTGAGAATTTTTTTTTTTAAATCTCGCAAAACCGAGTATCAGAGGACAGCAAACATCTTTCAAAACACATACAATTTAGCTTATTGTGTCGCGGCGCAAGATCACAATAGCACTAGCCAACTTATGCTGAGCCCATCATGATATAAATAAGAAGCTTTTCAAACTGGCTATTTTTGATTTTTTTTTCATTTGATTTTCAAATGGAAGTTAAATTATTTGTAAAGGTTGCGATACAGCAAGTGAAAAAAGAAAATTCCCATATCCTACATGTGTTAAAAACATTTTACATCCATTTAGATCTAGGTAGTTTAAAAAAGCAATAACAGCTCTTAAAAAATTGAGACCAGTACATTAGTACAATGATACACAATTACTGCACTTATAATATTGAACATTGCCATAAAAGTATGCACTGATAGCATAGAAAAACCATTATAGCTTTTCTTCTCCTCACTTCAAATTTGATTTGGCCTCGTACTGCTTTAACGAAAATATATTTTACTGCACAGTTGTGTATTTATTATGTTAAGTAGGAAACCCTACTGAAGTAAATGCAAGTACAGTTATTCAATATAACCTTGACATTCAACCTTAAGCTACAATATGTGATATACTCAGAATGTTTCATAATCTTTTATCTTTTGACTAGTGTATATGGTGTTACAGATTATAAGCTTGCTTATAAGATTAACAAGAGTTTGCCCACTTCACTAACATATCACATTAACAAAAGCAGCAGAAAACTTCCTAGATAGCACTTAGTTATATACCAAGTTTGAAGTTCAAGCAAGCTACACACAGTGAGCTTTTCTGCATATATATATATATATATATATACAGAAAATAAACACTCTCTTACTCAACAAACTGTATTACAGTACTGTCAGTGGCGTAGCCAGACTTTTCCATCTGGGGGGGCAAAGGGGGGGCGAAGGGTCTGATTGGTGAGGCAGACTAAGCTAGTACAAAAGACATACCAAACAGTTTGCATGACAAACTGTGGCAAATCGGGTATTGTGTCAGCAATGTAGGGTACAGATCAGTGGCGGAGCTAGGG
>JAIPMN010031695.1:6620-31877 GCA_020650975.1 Apostichopus californicus
TTCTGGCGAAGTTCGGCGGCATAATAGTTTTAGAAACATAGATGGTAATTGTGTTTGTATTATCGCGTAGCACAGGGCGTGTATAAGGCCTCTGGGCTGCCTGAGGGAACCCCATAATAGCTCCGTGCATAACACGTGAGGTTACACCATTTTGCATTTCAGCCCTTCTTCGAAAGCAAAAATTGTCCACCCCTCCCCTCAGACCCATCCCCCAGGACGGCGATCATTCATGCCTGACGCCCCCCCTAGTGGAAAATCCTGGATACGCCCCTGGGAGATAACATCTTTAAAAATTTGACTATAACTATGCTTATAATTGACAGGATTCGTAGCTAACAGTTTCATTTACCTTTACACCACAGATACATGTCATCTGTCATATTAGCTCATTCTGGTTTCGGTCAACGGTTTTTATGGTACATTCTTCAATTGAAAATATTTAAATAGGTCCTTTTCATGTTTTCATTTGCATATATTCGGTTTTTGTATGTATTATCTGTTTGCTTTTTCATTCTGTCTTTGATAGCTGTTAATCCCTGCAACCCCAATCCATGTTTTAACGGTGGTAAATGTGCCAGAAGTGCTGATGACTGTCATCAATTTATCTGCCTATGCTCGACCTGCTATACAGGAGACACCTGTACCACTTGTAAGTCACTATGTTTGATTGATGTTACTCTCAAAAACAAGGGACTAGTTAATAGTGTACTGTACATTGATAAGTAAAATTGTCATCTCAATATCTTAGTCCTAATACTCTAGCTACCAATTTTAAGTATTAAGATAATACACGCTGACATTTTCAACCTCTGTGTGGTTGGCCTGTTCTAGCTGTATAGTTGTTACAGTGTAAGATATTTAAGTAGTATGTGAACACAAGAGAATGTTGTTTTTTAGTTTCCTCTGCAATGGAGGGCTTTAAACAATGTATTAGAAGTTTATGTACCTGTACTTACAACATTAATATTTAAGCCTTAACAAACATAGAGGTGGTTGGCCAGCTTATGCTGGGTTCTTCCTTGTATGTGGAGTGTTTCATACCAGGGATGTCAGGATCAGGTTATAGATATGTTAGATTATTGTTTCCAAGTAAATGGAGTAAACTGTACAGGAAAGTAATATACTTGACAAAGAGAAGTTTAACAAAAGAAGGCAATGCAACCCAGTAAGTAGACCATTGAGAACAGGGCAGCCTGAACGTAAAGTTAAATCTCATGTTGCTGTACAATGCTGATATGTGTCTGATAGGAGATAAGTAGAGAGAGATAGAGAGATAGCCCTGCAGGGAAAACCACAGAATGTGAGCCTCATGGAGAAGAGCCACTGAGTTTTCTTTAAGTATATATACAAAGTTAAAATCATTCAACCATAAAAACATCACTGAATATGTTACACATGCACATCTTACTGCATTAGCATCATAAAGGCCTAAATCAGGACACCCATAGCTTATGCATAAAAACTAGTTTACATAGCAATACCTAGGGTTTCAATTTCTACAAGGGACGATTTTATTGCATACTGTAGTTATCTTACTATTTAATGGCAAAAACTTCAGCCCAAGCTGAATTTTAAATAAAGCTAGTCTTGATTGATCCTACAAAACAACAGCTGCCACCTGCTTTAATGTTAATAAGGTATAAAAACATTTATTTATTGATTTTCATTTTTTTGTTTTCTTTTCCATTATTTTCCAAATTATTTCCTTCCTTATTTGCAGCGGTCAATCCTTGTGAATCAAGTCCCTGTCAGAATGGAGGGAGCTGCTTCATCAGCGGTGAAACTTGCGATGATTATTTCTGTCGTTGCTCGGAATGCTACTCTGGCGATGAGTGCGAAATGAGTAAGTAGATGTTCCTAAAATGAAGCCTCACTTGTGACATGAGGGATATTTCTAGTGGGTGATATTCATTGTTTAGCAAAATTACTGTGAATTGTGACTTGTAAGAAATGCCTGGTGTAATCTTGTAAGATTCTGTCGACATGTAATCAGTCATCAACATCAACACCCTGTTTCCTTCAAGTACAATCATTATTGAACAGATTATTATTAGTGCTAAAACTTTCAGTCGCACACTGCCTCCATGAATTTCCATGCTCAATACACTATAAAGTTTCTATGGCAATCCATATATGAGAAATCTTGCAATTTTTTGCCGTAATAAGTAAAACCTTGCGAACATAAAACTTCCTTTAATGATGAAGTTTAGTCACCGTCCATCATTACTTTACATCCTTTCTTTTGTCAGCTGTCACTACCTGTGACCCCAATCCCTGCTTGAATGGAGGGGAATGTTTCGTCAGTGGGAATTCCTGTCTGGACTACTTCTGTCAGTGCCCAGAGTTCTATCAGGGCCCTACTTGCAACTTGCGTAAGTTTTATGTCTGTGACAATTCCTTAGGAATGGGTCATCTGCAAACTTCAGGTTAAAAGTGTTCATAATGTGTGATAATATTGAAACCATTTATTTATTGATATGCATAGATTTTTTGTTGTAAGGTGGTGCTTGTATATATTACTGACAGTTCGAAGTTGAAGTGCATGATTCAAAGCCTGAAATCTGTGAAGGTGAAGGCCTCCAACAGTGACCACTTTGAACTGTAATCCGATTGACATATGTGAGGCTAAACTATATTCAATAACTATCATTATTTCATGGCTATACTAATTCTCCTTTCAAATTGTTTATTGTGGACATTACACTGTTTTAAATTTTAAAAAAAAAAATTAAAAATTAGTAAATAAAACATAAATATAAAAATTACCTTGGTCAGACCAAGCACGAACAAACTATTTTCTGTGGGAGATCAGAAGAAATTGGGCTGACCTTAGTACCGCTAAAATAAGAAATTTTGATGAGCACAAGACTCCACGACATAGTTTGCACATATTTAATGAGTCTCTCAGATTTATCAAAACTTTCAAATGTGCAAAAACGGAAACAAAAAGAGCTTTTCAATAAATGTCAACAGACTTTGAATGAGATTATCACACACAACAAATGTACTGATTTGTATGGGGCAAATTGGCTGTATGTGTCTGTAGTACTTTAAGGTCATGGCACTTTATATCTCTCTCTGTTAGGAGTCATGACAAAGAGATAAATATATTTTTAATCACCTTTCCATAAACTTAAAAAATTAAAATGATCTCAAGACTCTTGATTTTTAGTGGATTTCTGATTATTTTATAAATGATTAAGTATCTTTCAGACAACCATAAGTACCATATAAAGTTACCAATAGTTTTTCAGTTTAGCTTGTTAACGGTACATTTGTTACTTTCCCATCCTCTAACTACAAAGTTTATGAATGTGAACAAACATAGGATTAGTTTGGATTGATAATATGCACTCTGCAAGATGTTACGGGTATACCACTATTTCAATTAATCTTGTTTTAATTTTCAATATCAGCTGTCAATCCATGTGAAAATAACCCCTGCAGTAATAATGGTACATGCCTTCCAGTCGTTGGCGATCCCTCTTCCTACCACTGTTTCTGCAGTGGATGCTGGTACGGTCAGACCTGTGATGTTGGTGAGTATTATGATTACAATCTGTTTAATTTAATGGTGTGTTCTGGGGTGGCAGAGATGGTAGGCCCTGGAGGAGCACAGGTCCCCCAGTTTTGTTAAAAACCTAACAAGTGCCCCCTTTTAGAAGTACATTTATTGTTAGTAATGAAAAGTGCTACCCTTTTTCCACATTGGTATTGAAAAAGTGCTCCACTAATTAAAATATGACCTTTGTTGAGAAACTATTAAAAGAAACCTTATTAGAAAGTGCCATTTTGTAGTAAACTTAGCAACGAACAGTGATTTAAAAGTGACAACTTGTTGAGAAACATTCCAATACCGGAGTTTGTGGTGCAGATTGTACAGAGTGTCCATTATGTCTGGACATTCTAGGTGATTTGCAGGCTGCTTCCTGCAATTGAAGTCATCAATCGAATGTCCCCCAAAGTGCCCTTTATCATGTGCCCCCCCCCCCACATTGCTCCACAGATTGTACCCCTTTCTTCCATCTTTGGTTATGAAGACCAGCTCACAAATGTTTCTTGTAACAAACGAAATCTTCTCAAAAATTTCCTTCTGCCATTTCATTAACAGAGAAAAACCCTTGTGCGTCAGACCCCTGTAAGAACAATGGCGTGTGCCAGAGGGCGGCCGACAGCTGCAATGAATTTCAGTGCACTTGCACAGGCTGCTGGGCTGGTGAATTCTGTGAACAAGGTAAGATTAGTACATAACAGTGAAATACGATTGTTCAATCTCATCTGTATTACCTTTAAGAATTAGCTGGTAACTTAGTTATTAATAAATAGTTTACATACAAATGTTGTGATGGTTTTGGTTGATTTAATAGTAAAGTCGGAGGAAGTTTAGTTTACCAGTTGATGTAATGTATACTTAGCAAGCAAACTTCCTTTGAGTATTTGAATACCATACTTAAATACTAGGTAAATGATCACTTGAAGTAAAGTAGATTGACCGATTAATAGATTGATTTTAATAAATTTAAAATGGTAAGTTTTCATCACTTAATTGTTAATTATAGTTTTTAATTTGATAAAATCAGAGTTATGTTTTGTATGGTGATTCCCTTTTCATATATTATTATATTTAAAGCTCTTCCAAGGAAATCATAGTTTTCAATCTTGAAGATGAGAAATCAGACTAAACCCCCCCCCCCACCCCACCCCACCCCACCCCCACACCTCTCGCACCCATCCCAATGTATTGTAGAAATTTAAATTATCCCCTCATGCAGTTATATCTGGCTGTTCTGTCAATCCATGTGAAAATGGTGGTACTTGCATGCAGTTATCAGAGACCTGTGATGGATTCATGTGTCAATGTCCTGAATGCTTTTCTGGGGACAGATGTCAAGTTGGTGAGTAAAATTCATTCTATTGGAATGATTCTGATATCAAATTTGCCAAATTTTCGTATAATGTTTATGAACCCTTCATTTTATCTGATGAACCTATCCGGTATCATATATTAAATGCTTTATCTGTACTACACAGGCAAATGCAGAGAGATAGTAGAACTTTTCTGTTGTACACAACAATTTTAATATCTTACTCATGTTTCATAACAATTACAGTTCAAACAAACAAACTTAAAAGTGCTCAGCAAGCTGAGAATTATAGAATCATTTCTTGAACTTTCTTTCTTTTAGACAGGGACATATTAACATGATAAAAAGAATGACTTCTCTTGCATAAATATTTTATGTCTGTCAGATACTGTGAAGATAGAATTTTCAACTACTACAATGTACAAGCACTTCCAATTCAACATTGACCCGAATATCGCTCTATTCTAATACCTGGGTGTAGAACAAGAGAGAAAAAAGTTGATATTTTTTGCAAGATTTTAAATTCCCATTTCTCAATCTTCCTTTTTCTGTTTTCTATGTCAGATAATAACATCTGTAGGACCAACCCCTGTCAAAATGGAGGAATCTGTCAGAGAGATGCTAATGATTGCTCATCATTTACCTGTCAGTGTCCCAACTGTTGGACAGGACCAACATGCTCACAAGGTAGGTGAAAAATCAACATAAATTCAGTTTTATTACTTTTTTCCCTAACATTGTGTCTAAATGTTCCATAAGCAGCTGTTGTTGAATGACATGTTCACATTGTATAGGTCCAATTTGGGTAAGTAAAACATTTTTAAGGTAAGCAAAGAATTATTATAATTTTTTTTTTTGGGGGGAATGAGCTTATTCATAGTTCTATTTAAATAATGAAATGGCTATAATATGCAAATCATGAGTTAACATGATTTTCTGTTATGTTTACAAACCAGACAGATATATTAGAATGTAGTTGTAGGAATAATTTTTCAGAATTAGTCAAGATCGCTGAGGTCCCAAAATAAATATTTGCTTGCGGAGCCATCATTTCATTCAACTAACTTTGGCGGGCGAGCTTTCTCCGTGATGGCCCCACGACTGTGGAACAATCTCATAGCCAAACAAGAGGCACCTATTTCTCCATCCAGTAAGACGGATCTCAAAAAACAGTTAAAAACTATCCTTTTTGAGAAATATCACAGTTAGACCCTTTATTTGGGAGCGCATTTGAACATTGCCTTGTGCTCTGGATACCTGCGCTATACAAAAAACAGTTATTATTATTATTATTATTATAGTTCTTTTAATGTTTGATTACAAAATATGTAGTTGCTTTCAGTTTACTATAAAGACAGATGTTGTACGCACCCCTGGAAATGCAAAGAGTTTTATTACAAACAAGTTAAGAATGAAATCATGTACAAAATAATACTTAGTTTCTCATCAATCTACATTTGATTTCTTCTTCAACAGCTGTGAGTATCTGCAGCAGTGAGGGCCCTTGTCAGAATGGAGGTGTCTGTTCAACACTGATAGGCAACTGCCTTGAGTATACCTGCACATGTCTGGGATGTTGGGGAGGCTCCCTGTGCTCTATCTGTAAGTCCTAATCAATAATGTACCTTTAGTACTCAATTCTTCAAAATAGGTGGGATAATTCATTAGGTTTGAATATAAAAACTCCCTTCAACTGTTAAAAAGCAGTGAAAACATCATCTGGGTTTGATGGTGCAGTTATATAATTGTCAGATAACTTCATTTTGTTACGATAATGCTCATTTTGTTTTGGTTTAAATGTTCCTTTTTTATATTTTTCAATCGTGATGATAATAACAACAAGCTGCATATTAAGCAACAGCCCCCTAACTACCCTGCCCTTTCTATTCCATTGCTACCTGGCATCAGGATCCCATCCATATTAAATATAACTCAGAGATCACCTTTACACTCACAGCCATCAAACATTCCTACATCATACACCTGAGTGTATTATATTATTTATTGCTTTACTTTGTACAGCCACCAGCTCATGTGATAGCGATCCATGTCATAACGGAGGGACTTGCCTGACTCTATCCAATGACTGTGGCCAGTACCGTTGCCTATGTCCAAGCTGTTATATAGGTGACCAATGTGAAAGATGTAAGTCACAGGAGAAAATTTGTCTAAGTTTTCCTGTTTTCTATCAAATTTTTAAACTTTTGGTTTAACTCTTGGTTACTCTATGGAAACATACTTTTGGTTGTCTAATTTTTTTACTTTATTATTATTTAATGATTTCATTATTTTTTTTTTTTTAATATTATTATTTATTTTATTAACTCCAGTAAGATTGATTAATACGTAGTAAATTAAATAAAACAATTAAATGGAAAAATATTAAAACCATGTCTGTAAAATGATATGATGTTCCAACAGTTATCTTTCATAAAGAGGAAGGTTTTTGCAAAATTCCGGGTAATGTCTGAGATTTCAAAATTTTCCCCAAAAATTTAATATATTATTTCTTTACATTTAGTCTCTACATGTATATATTAAATATTTGTGCACACTTGTCTATCGCAAGATTAAAACCATGTTTACAATCCTTCTCTACTTAATAATATTTTAATTACTTATCTAATCAATATCAACAGACGACACTATCTGTGATACCAACCCATGTCTAAATGGTGCAGTCTGTGTAGCCGATCCAACCAACTGCAGGGCGTTCACCTGCCAGTGTAATGGTTGCTTTGGTGGACCTCTGTGTACTGAAAGTAAGTAAGAGAGATTGATTTCAAATTTCTAGAAGTAGTATAAGAGTACCCATATGTCTCTCAGCCTCTCCATCCAGAACTTCACAAACCCTAGGTGATGTTGGTAACCGTTGTGTACCCTACTATCTCCACCTCCTCTCCCCCATCCCCCCCCCTCACCTCCCCAACTCTGAAGAACCACTGCATAGAGGATTTTTTACACGTAACCAACATGAAACCTTGATTCTTCTCAGTGTTCACAATTGTTTGAAAGTTTCAAACCCTATTTCTGCGTAATAAGCAGAACGCAATGATAATTTCTGTGAAAAATTGAATAAACTGTAAAATATTATTACATTTTTTTGTACAACTTCCCTACTTCTGGAATCGGAAGATTTATTCTCAATACACAATAATTTGTTCAATTTTCAAACAGAACTTGAGGGTTGCGCTGATAGGCCATGTTTGAATGGTGGCAGCTGCTTTCAGGATCCAGATGTTTGTGACAGTTATACTTGTACATGTCCTCCCTGCCATGGAGGTGACAACTGCGAAATTGGTGAGTCAGTTCAAGCTGTGACAGGAATTATGCCGCAAAAAGCTTCATTCAAACTTGAATTTTCGTTTCAACGATCCAAGAGGCATGTCACTAATTTTAGAAGTTATTAAAAATTGAAATGACCATTGGAAAGGCTTTTACCATGATCAGCAAATTAACTTTGATCTCATAACTTTATCATCTTTTACCAAATTTTGAAACTTATTTATTATTTCTGTCTCGTTAGTTTTGGAACTGAAAAATATAAAACTTATTAGAGTAAATAAGTGAAAGAGTAAATTTGTGCATCAGTTAGTATCATTTCATTTCATCCATTTCTGCATCTATTTGCATTTTTGATAATAATATAACTGTGGATAATCCTGCACAGATAGATAATATTCTGCACATACTACAATCATGTACCATGAAATATGTTATAAAAAAAGGGACTAAAAATGGAGGCCAAAATAAACTGTTTCTCTCAGTGCGTTGACAGAAACCCAGTTTGTTCCATGGCTTACTCTGCTTTTATCATTTCACTTCAACTGCAAGCCTTTTGATTTTCTTATTATTTTTTTTATTTACCACTATTCAGCTTTTTGACAATGGTGTCTTTGTTTCCACAGGAAACAATGTTTGTCTGAGCAGTCCCTGTGCTAACGGTGGCCTTTGTCAGATCAGTCCCACCGACTGTAGCACCTACACCTGTCAATGTCCCGACTGCTGGACAGGTCCGACGTGTGCAATGCGTAAGTCCCAATTTTGTTTGTAAATTTTCTAGCATTTTTCATATTGATACTTAAGGGAAGGGCCTAATGGAATTGTTTTTTGTTGTGCAATGTTAATTTTCTCCCTGTTTTGTATAAATACAAATTTGTTTTGTTTTCTTGCACTTTCTTCTTAACGATTCTAGTTTAATGATTGCCCAGTATTAACGAACAGCAGAACAAGTCACTTTGTCCGTTTTAGAGCTGAAGTCCTATAAATGTTGATTGTAACTTGAAATATTAGCAATAATTGTATTCTGGATGTTTCCTTTTTTGCTTGCAGGTTTCAAGATCACACTTGATACATCAATAATTTTCACTGCTCTTATTTGAGAGTTTATAATCTCATAATGTTTAAATTGTTTAGTCCTGAAGTTTATAATTGTTGTTAGAAAATCTCAGGTAAATTGCTATGTTTTGTTTAAGTTATTAGTTTCCATATAAAAGCAAGACAAAAGACAGCTTTCTTGTCACACAGATTTTATATTATATTTTTCAATTTTTCAAGTTGTTGACAATATTTTTTTTTTTGGCAGCATTTACTCCATGTACTCAGAGTACCTGTTTGAATGGTGGCTTATGTATACCAAACTCTGCTTTCTGTTTGGCCTACTCTTGTTCATGTGCTGGATGCTACACTGGTTACAACTGTGCAATCTGTAAGTTACTATTTATTACGCATAGTAATGTAACAAACATTTACAAATTCATTGATACTCATTAAACACCCTATGCTACACACTAAGGCAGTTTGAAAGTTCTATGTATACGTATAGCAGTAGCGTAACTCCTATGGGCTCAGACCGTGCTTAGCCGGGGGCTCCAACCAAAAGGGGGTCCCCTGCTATACTGATGCATTACTAAAATTATTGAAAGTGAAATCCTAAGACATGAGATCTCAAAATAGCCTATGTGTAAATGCAACTTGAAACGCCCGGGAAGTGTCTTTTCCGACGATCAAGGAGTATTTTTTGGCCAAAATATTTGTGGTACGCTCCGCGCCAACGAATGTTGGCGCTCTACTTAGATAGTATCAAGTAGTGTGTTGCACCTACATGACCTACTGATCCCCCCCCCCCTTGTCAACATTTCTACGGAAGCGCTTGCTTGGACCTCCTTTTAGGGGGCCTCTTTGGGCCAGAAGCCGGGGGCCTCCAGGCTCATCGTGACGCCACTGACGTACAGTAGTATACTACTTAAATATAATATTAGAAATAGTGCTCAGGAAATATGCTATGTTTAGTAGATTGAATGACACAGACACAGAGTAAATGACTCATGACTAATAAAACAAAAGAATAAAGTTTATTGTAATTCAATTTAGAGATCAATGCTTAATGACTTCTATCAGTTTAGCAAGTCTCTTATATCTTAGCTTACTGCTCCTAAATTTAATCCCTTTTCAGTCTAAGTTTGCCTTTATCAATGTTTTTTTAAATTTTTGTAATGTTAAACCATTTCCTCTCATTTGCCATAAAAAGAAAAAAAAATTAAGATCAATATTGATATGAAGATCCATTGCAAGAGTTAATAAGTTCACTTTCATAGCATTGCAGAATCAGATGTTAATGAGCTCTGTTAATGAGATTTCACAATTTCCTTTGTCTGAATATGATGTTTAACCCTAATGTTTAATGTATGATGTCATCTATTGAAGTTCACATTGTTCACATTTTGTTGTTCAGTTCTTTAAAAATATTTCAACCCCAACTTGGCATTCTTATAAATTTGCATTAAGTTAATTTTTAGTTGTAACAACTTCCCCCTCCCCCCCCCCTAAAAAAAATACCAGGTTGAGCTTTCTCTTTATAAATATGTATGGAAGCGATAGTGAATGACGCCTTAAATTATGGCAATTCCTATATTTTTCTAATACTGTTTTAAACATTTTGCAGCTACCAGTTCCTGTGACAGCTCCCCTTGCCAAAATGAAGGCTCTTGTCTGACCTTACCTGAAGACTGCAGTCAGTATATATGTACATGTCCGCCATGCTTCACAGGAACTAATTGTGAAATATGTAAGTATTCCAGCTCCCTATGAAAGATCTGCTGCCATAAATAGATGCTCATTATACGTTTAAAAATAAATATTATGACTTTTAATAGCCTGAGGAGTGAAAGATATAGAGGATAGCGGGTCTTGTTAACCGAGGTAGGCTGCCTGAGCCTACCACTGCTTACTGCACTGATTACTTGTCTCATAAGCTGGACATGGAGGGTGTGATTACTGTCAGTCCAAATAGCTTGAATGTATAAGCTGCCAGGTTCATTCAAGAATCATTTGCTCCACCACTACAGCCATCCAGCTCTTAGTTGGTGACCATTACTATGTACCTATTCCTTTGCCGGGGTGGGGGGAGTGGGGTGGGGTGGGGAGGGGGCAGCACCAGTCAGGATCCAAAGTAACTTGCAGACTGTGTAAAGCAGGCGTCATTCAGTCACCAGTTTCATCCAATGCAACTCAGAAATTCCAATTTCAAATATTTAAACTGTCTGGTACCTTTCTATCAAGTTCCCCTTAGAATATAAAATACTAAAGGTTTGCAACCCTCTGACAGAATGATGGGCATTAAGTATAAATGCTACTTTTTTATCTATCATAACTATCATATTTATTGATCCCATTGAAAAGAATATTTCTAAGAGTATTATTCCATTTATTGATATATTTTTGATTATTTACATTTCTCCCCAGCTGTGGATGCTTGCTCCTTGGGTACCTGTCTGTTCGGTGGAACGTGTGAGAACCGCTGTACACACTTTGTCTGCCATTGTCCTATAGGCTATAGTGGATCCAACTGTCAATCTGGTGAGGACAAACTTATTTTTATTCCACATTGAATCATTTTTTTAAAAGTCATTTCTTGAAAGTCATTTCTTGAAGTCAATTTTTGTTATTGCTTACATTTGTTTTCATTGTTTTCATGTTGAAGTCATTTTTTGAAAATCATTTTTTTAAAGTTTTTACAATTTTTCAATTTGGTTATGCCTAATATGATTGTGTTATTTCCAGCATTGGATCAGGTGCAATGAAGTTACATTGATTATATTATGTTGAAATTGTCAGAAGAATTTAGAAAATATAAATTTTCTTTGCTCTTCCACTCTTCGCTTTGATATCATTAATTATCATTGATATCATTAATCAATTGATATCATTAATTAATTGAGATAAAGATGAACTGAAAAATAAAAATTAATTGAAGTAAAGAAGAAACTTTGTCATCCCATCAACATTGAATACCTTTAAATGCAAACTTGAGATTGTTTCTGCATTAACTTTACACTCAATATCAAAAATGGGTCAACTTGCTTCTTTTCTCTCCGTAATGTTTAAGATTCCTGTAATCCAAATCCATGTGGAGTCACCGGTACCTGCATCAGGACAGAGACATCTTACCGATGTGAATGTGATCAATGCCACACTGGCAAGAACTGTGACATTGGTAAGTATCCTAATAGACTGTTTCTAGGGTGAAAATCATAGTTTTGTTTATCATGGTCTGTTTATGTTTTAATGGTTACACCTCATGGTAATATGCACCAACAAGTATTAAAAATGATAGTGATGTGATGAAAGTATAAATGATGATTGTAAATTTCAACATCGATTTATTATAATTCCAGATAACTTGTAATGATCTCTTTTACTGTTTTATTAAATTTTCTTATATTTTACTCTGAGCAAAATGAATTCCATTCAAACATAATAACCTTCATTTCTGTTTTTTTATTTTTTTTTGGTTACAGATGTTTAAGTATAAAAAGTGAACCAAAATATAAATAATTATGAAAAAAATATAAACCAAGTCAAGCAGTTTGTTCCTGAAGATTAAATGTCTCTTAATCTTTATTATCGAACTATTTTCAGTCTAAGTTGAGTTGAAGAAATGTCTAGGAACTAGTTCAAATGAATCCTATTAACCTAAATTCATCTAAAGAGATCGATGATATTTACTTAATTTTAAAATTCAAGTGAATAGTATTTGAAAAGAAAATATGAGAAGCTAATTTTTTGTATTTTATTTTTACAGATGTTGATCTGTGCATAACATTTCCATGTGTCAATGGTGGTACGTGTCAGAACCATTGTACACATTACACCTGTGAATGTCCTCTTGGCTGGGAAGGTTATGATTGTAGTCAACGTAAGTATAACCATATCAAAGCCCATTGATATCATCAATTGAGACATTATCAACTTTAGCAAGTGGTTAATTACCTGCTAACATGAAATTTCATGATGTTTGCATATAGTTTTGGTGATATTTTATGATACTTTTTTTTTTTTTTTTTTCATATATTTTTATATATCACATAGTATATTTATATTTCACATAGTAGGAAAAATGCCATGTTAATCACAAAAACACTGAGGAATCATACAAAACAATAACTGTAAGTTAATTCCTTAAATTATTCATTGTTTTTTTGACAATTAAACTAGTTTTGACAGAGTAAGTCAGCATTTGAAGACATGTCAGTAATGGACAGTGGCAGACACACCAACAAGCTATGTTTACAGTGGAATGGCTGTCTGACAAAATGAAATAACTTATCAATCACATCTACTCAAACAAGGTTTTTGCTAATAAACAGTTCTGAACAGCCATATTTCTCCAATAGGCAATACAAATCCAGTACAAAGGTAATACTGCTGAAGTATTAGGAAATATAGCATATTGTCTTGTATGCTAATTTGAAGTAATCTGTATTCTGAACATGAAGATCACAAAAATGTTTCTGTATTATATTCCTTCAGGTGTTAATCCATGCCAGAGTTCACCATGCATAAATGGAGGACAGTGTGTGAATGCTTTCATATCGTATGAATGCCTCTGTCAACCAGGATTTACAGGTCTAACTTGTGAAACAGGTATTATGATTCAATTCAGTTTCAAGCCATGTATAGAATTTATACCACTGTTCACAGTGTGATAGTATTTCCAAATAACAATTTTTACGTACTTGGACATTTGAAGTATTCTGTGCATTTACATAGTACTCTATTCCATTCTATTCTGTTACATGGTATTCTATCCTATCCTCTAGGCTAAGACCATGATCTAAACTGACCTGCTCGCTCCATCTGCCTGTAAAATCTCCTGTTTTTACCCTAAAAACCTTGCTAGCTGCATCTAGATGGCAAGTTCTAGATGGCATCTAGATGGCAAGTTTAATTTAGATTAAAATGGCAAGACGGTAAGTTCAGACTTGGCAGAATCAGAACGGACAGATGAGCGTAAATTAAAGAGATTTTAGAATTGATGTGGGATGGGTCTCAAATTAAAAGAAATAAACACCCCACTTACTTTGGAAATTCTTGTGCTAAGTTCACTGAATCTAACATACCGTCTATATATAGCTATATAGCAGATATAAAAAACCCTTATGTTTCCATTTCTAGATATTGATGAGTGCGCTAGCGATCCATGTCTGAATGGAGCTACTTGTACGCAGCTTGGAGTGAATGACTATATCTGTACCTGTTTGGATAACTTTATCGGTCCTCTCTGTGAAATAAGTAAGTATCATTATGACTCTATATTCGTATAGTTTTGTACCTCCCAGCTGTCTCAGATCTGAGGGACATTATAATGTCCTCGTGAGTTTCATCTTGAGCCAGGTGTGGGGCTATTCATGTTAGTTCAGTACAGTCAACATATCCAGTCTACATTTATAAAATGCCATTGAGTCAAAGAGCTTCACATTTGAAACCTAATTAACTAGCATTAGGTTAAATGAATAACTCTCTTGTTGTAAAGAGACCAGAGAAGTACCAGCCATGTATGTGAGTGTGGCCCCAACTCTGGGATAATAGAGGAAGTTGGAAAAGGAGGGGGGGGGGGGGTGGAGGTCAATCAGATAGTTGACAGTATTTCAAAACTTTGTGACATATTTCTCACATTCTAAAGATGGTGAAGATAATGTGATTACCAACACAATTAAACACAGCTATTTATAATAATGAATTTGTTATAAAATGACTATAAAAGTCAGCTTATTTAAAACAATTGAATTTTGTAAAAAAAATTCTATGTTTGTCTTCACCACTCATAAACTGTTTCAGATCAGGGAGAACATTTGTCGGACTGTCGATCTCCATTACCACATTTAAACATCCAATCAGCTCGTCCGATCCATTAACACTATTTATATGTGATAATCTCTTACAGTTGTGAGCTGCAACACCAACTACAGCATCCCAGCCGACGGTGCAGTTGAAATCACGTCTCCGAACTACCCGGATAGATACCCGAACGATGCACGTTGCTTGTGGATCATCAACGTGGAGCCTCTTAGACGTGTGAGAATCCTCTTTAAGAATTTCACGACAGAGTCGCAGTACGATATCCTGACCATCGGCAACGGACAGATCCCCTATGACTCCACTTCTGTCATATTGATGCATTCAGGCCCCAGCAATCCCAGCAACGTCATCTCGTCAGGAAATACTATATGGGTTTCATTTACATCCGATGGAGGCAAAAATGCTGAGGGGTTTTTAGTGGAGTTGAAGGACAATGAGCTAGCAGGTAGGCCTACAATGCAGTGCTCATGAATGTGAAATGTTTATATTGTGGAAAAGTAGAGAGGAGTTGTTATGGAAATAAGATGGCATTGTTATGGAGATAGGATGGCATTGTTATTGAAATGGTGGCATTGTTATGGAGATAGGATGGCATTGTTATTGAAATGGTGGCAATTTTATTGGTGTCATTGTTATGGAGATAGGATGACATTGTTATTGAAATGATAACATTGTTATAGAAGCCATATGGTAATTTCTTAATACCAAACTTTGCAGTTAATAAAAATGACTCTAGAATTTGAAGCTTGAGAAATTGAATTTCTTATTGTGATATACTAATTCTGTCATTTTTAATTTAATTTTTTAATATTTATATTTTGATAGTTATTGAGCCATGTTCCAGCAATCCCTGCCTCAACGGAGGTACCTGTGAAGACACCATCGAGACCTACGTGTGCATTTGCCCGATAGGCTGGGGTGGATTGAACTGTGCCGTACAGAGTGAGTACTATCATGTAACCTTGTAAGATTATAGAATAGTAACAATGGTGGTTGAAAGACACCATCTATGTGTGCATTTGTCTGATAGGCTGGGATTGAACTGTGCCATACAGAGTGAGTACTGTCTTGTAACCTTGTAAGATTATGAAATAGTAAAGATGGTGGTCGCATCTGGTGAGAAATAATGTCTGTATTAAGAAATATGGCGGCGATCTTGGTATTCATTTATTAAATGATCTGAAATGACTTTATGAGTTTATGGGTTTATGTATTGTTTACATAGTTTGTACACCTTGGAAGATATTAACCTTAATATAGGGACTGAGATAATTACTATGGGGAACAGATACAGATAACAGCCTTAAAAATATTCCAGGAGAAACAGACTCAGTGCTTTCATGATGTTTACTTAACAGTACTCAGATATTAAAGAAATGTTGCTAAGATATCGTGTCCCTTATTCGTAAGAAAGTAAACAGTTTATCACTAATCATCATGTCTCTCTGTTATGTTTATCTCACAGCTTCCTGTAACCCTAGCCCTTGTCTGAACAATGGCATCTGTAACCAGTTGCCAGATGGTTCTGCTACATGTGACTGCATGAGTAACTTTCTTGGCAAGCAGTGTGAAACAGGTTGGTATATTATGGTAACATAGGCCTGATGAGAGGGTTGGAGGGGGGTGTCAGTAGGGGTTACAGCCTTGACCACTTTCTTGGCAAGCAGTGTGAAACAGGTTGGTATATTATGGTAACCTAGGCTTGATGAGAGGGTTGGAGGGGGGTGTCAGTAGGGGCTACAGCCTTGGCCACTTTCTTGGCAAGCAGTGTGATTCAGGTTGGTATATTATGGTAACCCAGGCCTGATGAGAGGGTTGGAGGGGTGTCAGTAGGGGCTACAGCCTTGGCCACTTTCTTGGCAAGCAGTGTGAAACAGGTTGGTATATTATGGTAACCCAGGCCTGATGAGAGGGTTGGAGGGGTGTCAGTAGGGGCTACAGCCTTTGCCACTTTCTTGGCAAGCAGTGTGAAACAGGTTGGTATATTATGGTAACCCAGGCCTGATGAGAGGGTTGGAGGGGGTGTCAGCATTGGCATTGGCCAGCATTGGCCAGTCTTTATATACTACCTTCACAGTTCTTTGTTTTGTACAGTAGAAATTGAGCAGCTTGTTAACGGTTTTTGTTCTTGTTTTCTGTTCTTTCTAAGTGTTATTAATTGATTTTAACTTGCCAACTGTAAAGTGCATTGAGCAATCCCTTTAGGCTGGATTCTGTGCTCTATACGACTAATTATTCTCATTATTATTACTATCGATATGTCTTTGTTTGTCAAAACTTGTATATGAAATTGACATCCATATACACAAACAAGGTGTTACTTTCGACTTGTAACAATATGAGAATTTGATTGTCAATATATATATATTTGTTTTTGTATTGCAGTGCAATCTATGACTTGCTCCACCAATCCCTGTTATAATCAAGGCATCTGCACCGATGGAGAGGATGGAATTACGTGCAGCTGCCAGACAGGGTATTCTGGGACCCTCTGTCAATCAGGTACATACTACTGAAACTGATAATTATTCAAAAAGAAGAAATATTATTCAAATTTACCAGGAATAATAAATGGAAGAAAGATGATAATATGCTAATGATAGGAAACCATGGCAAATTTATAACTTTTCTCTCTGATATGTAATATCCCCCTTCCCTCCCCCCCCCCCTGCCCCACCAGCTCCCTCCCAACATCCTCTTTGTCTACCAATTCCTTTTGTATTCTGATTTAGTATGTTGCTCCTACGTTAATCATTTACTCTTGTCACTGAAAGAATATTTCCACTTGACTTTAAAACCCTCTTTTCCAGTTATATATCTTTATTCAGTAAATACATATTGAATTCAATCCTGTAAACTTTGTATAACATTGTACTGTAGAATACAAGTATTACATTCTTCATCTCTATTGTCTCAGATATTAATGAGTGCAGCTCATCCCCCTGCGTTAACGGAGGTACTTGTTTCAATGGCATTAACCAGTACTACTGCAGCTGTCCTCGAGAATTCTCTGGCAGTAGATGTGAGACTCCAGGTACAACATTTCTCTTTTTACCAAATCTGTTTCTCTCTTGAGATTTTCTACATCTAGACTTGAAAAATGACTTTTTTTAAACAAAAATCCTGCTTGGATCAAAGCATCAATCCAGTTTAGTTGTAAATGAAATTGTTTTGTTTTGAATGTTTGAAAAATGAATTGTTTGTTCCATACACCAGTATATTACACTAATGATATTGTTCAGCTTGTATAAGCATTCACTGACAGCTATGATCTCAATAACATCTGGCTTAATATTCATTCACTTGCATTGATGTAGGCCATTGAAAGTGGATGTAACATGAAACAGCTCTGTTTGTGTAATCCAATGATTAAGGGGTTTTTTTTTTTAGTTTTAGTCTCTTATTGTTATAAAGTTTAGTACTACAGTTTTATGAGGTTTTTTATTGATTTAGCAAGCTAAAGATAGGTACAGACAATGAATAAATTAAAATAATTTAATTTGGGGTGAATTTCTTCTGTGTGAGAGTGCATGTTTCCCTTATGTTATTCTTTTTTATTTTAGTTTTTAATTTTTACATTTTACCAACTAATTGGATTCTTTTTTTTGTTCTATTTAACAGTTACCTGTAGAGAGACTAGTTGTTTCAATGGAGGTCAATGCATGACCCTCCCAGAGGGAGGTTTCACCTGTTCATGCACCAGTGGGTTCTCTGGGGAACAATGCCAAACGGGTGAGATATTAATTAACAAACTCATATATTAGTACTCATGATGATATCAACACAGGTTTCCCAAGGAAGTGGGAAGGGGCTTCATTTTCTCACAACAAAGTTGATTTTGATATTAAATGCAGTATACTATAGCTATTGCAGCAATCCTTCCAGTTAGGAGCAAACTAAGAAGTCTCAACATAACTTGCCAAAGTTTTCCTAGTTTGGATGTAACCAGGCCAAAATTATCAAAAATATTAAACACTTTTGGTACCATTGATTACAGAAAGGGATTGTTGTATTTTTGTAAATTAAGAATACTGATAGATGTTTTTGATGAGATACTTAAAAACTCTATGAAATATATTGGAATCATCTTCATGAATACAATCTGCTCACATCCTACTTCTGTGTTGTTCTTCTTCATCTTTATTTTCAACCCAGAGCTGGACGAATGTGACAGCACACCTTGTCTGAATGAGGGCGTTTGTCAAGATGGAATCAGCAGTTTCAGTTGTGCATGCAGGGATGGCTATGCTGGAAGTTTCTGTGAAATACGTAAGTCAAACTTACATTCAAATTCACATTTGATCCTAATTGTAATGTGTGTCCTGCATAAAGTAATTGACATTGCTATGGTTAAAAAGCTGGCTATTTAAGAATCAAAACCCGATTTAAATTCAAAATCTATTTATGCTATAAAATGTATGGTAATGTCTGTTTAGGGAGTGTTAAGACAAGTAAATAATAATAATAATAATAAATGCAAATTTATATAGCGCCAATCCAGAGGAAAACCAATGCTCAGTGGCACTAGTGCTCAGGGAAGGCAGTCAAAAATAGATAAGTTTTGAGTCTGTTTTTGAAAATATTAACGTTGGGTGCCGACTTGATGTGCAGTGGAAGTGAGTTCCAAAGAGTAGGAGCGGCATTAGAAAACGATCGTTGACCAAATGACTTGAGCTTCCACTTAGATACATGGAGCAGTAGCTGATTTGAGGATCGGAGAGAGCGGGTGGTGATCTTCCGACTGATCATGCTACTCATGTATTCTGGTGCTAATCCATAAATGCTTCAGCGTGTGGAAATGTCTGTTATAGGATGGTAGTGAAATATCTGTTGACGTGTTAGTGTATCGGTGACCAGTATTTGACTCTCTAGCATATTTAGATGTACTGTCAGTTAGTCCCAATGTGATTCTGTTATTCTTCTTCACATTCAAATAGGCATTGGGAGGGGCTGTAGAGAGGATCCATGTCAAAATGGTGGCACCTGCCTAGACCTGGCCAATGGCAGCTATCTGTGCTCATGCACTCCCGGGTTCGAAGGACCGGACTGTGAGAAAGGTGAGTGTCTTTAACAGAGCCATGGTCAGGGTTGGAAAACCTAAATTGCTTAATTTTTCCTGCGATCATGTTTGTTAGCAATGGCAATCAAGCACTCACGATGCATAAGAGTATTTTACAATGAAAATGTAAGTGAAACCCTCTGCTGAGGTTTTCTATAATTTACCCCTCTCAGCTTTGATTCAAATTTTCTCACATTTTTGCTACTTTTTATAAATAAAAAATAGATTTGTGCATAACGCTTTTGCGCTGTGAATTCTAATCAGGACTGTAAATTTAACACCAAACCCTGGTTCGGATGGTTCACAAGATTGTTTAAAGCTGGAGTGTGATATCTTAAAGTCTCGTTAGATATTGTTATTATAAGGTTTATGCATAATATATAACATGTATAGATTTCAGCTACACATCATATTTAACAGTATAGGCCCAATGACAATTGATTTGAAGTTTAAAGGTATGTACCAATGACTAGACTGAAATATGTTATGTCTATATTTTTGCTATGCAGAAATCAGATAAAATTCATTAATTGTCTCATTAATTGTTACTTTGCAGATACTAACGAGTGTGTGAGTCATCCTTGTCAGAACGGAGGTCTGTGTGTCGACCTGGTGAATATGTTCACATGTCAGTGTCGGTTAGGCTACTCAGGGGACAGATGTGAGGAAGGTAAGGAGCATTGGATTATATGTAATGGGCTAGTAGGTAAACTATCTGTCTCCTTTCCTCCCCCCTCCCCTTCCCTCCGCTCCCTTCCCCTCCCTTCCCTATCTCTCTCCCCTCCCTCCCCTATCTCCCTCCACTCCCTCCCTACCCCTCCCTTCCCCAGCCCCAGTCAAGACACAGGTGGTAAGCAGACACTTGTATCTTTATTCTAAATTTAAATGAAAGCAAACTTGATTTATAAGTGGTGTAGGAAGCTAACAAAAAGTGAGGGGTCTCAGCTCTTAACCAGAAGTTTGTTAGCTTTGTAAATGCTATGGTGACCTAAATGTGGACTATATTTTGTCCAAATTGCTACTCGTCACAAAACTGTCAGAAGTCAACTTCTTGGTAAAGTCTTGAGAAATGATGGAGGTATTAATTTTTATTATGAGGTATTTGAACCAAAAAAATGAAGGTTTGATAACCTGGCACTCCTTAGCTAATACAACCTATCTTGCTGAGAGATTTAAAACTGCTGATTCATCTATCTTAGTGTGCCTGCAATGAAAAAGTCTGTGATATTCTTAAATCACTACATAAAATAAAATAAGTTTACATAAAATGCATAAACATACATAAAATACATACATAAAATACATAAACTTAAAATGCATAAATTTAAAATATATAAAATAAGTTTGATTGACCTATATAAGAGAACTCTGTACTCTTGAAGTGTTATAAAAACAGGGGCGCATATATAATTAACTTACAGAGGTGTTTTATCCTCCCCTCCCCTTACCCCTCCCCCCTCCCCTCCCCTCCCTCCCCTCCCCAATTCTATACCACCCGTTTACTTGTAAATACCACCCCTTTACATGTAAATGAAGATGTACTTTTATATATGTGACGTTCATTGATCTCCTCTATATTGTTTATACAGATATCAATGAATGCATGAGTGTCCCTTGCATGAATGGTGCGCTCTGTTCTGATGAGATTGGCAGGTATAGGTGTCTATGTAAAGATGGCTACTATGGTACAAACTGTCAAAACAGTAAGTTTGGCTTTATCTTACCAGTTGCTTTTACAATTATATGAAAATATATTAAAAACATAAATATATCTAGCCAGACTTGTCTTCCATGCTGATGTAGGAGGTGACCAACGAATATAAGGATCAGCCAAGCATAAAGCTGACTCAAAAGTTGTTCCTAAAGTGCAGAGAACATCTTTAAATAGGACTAGGTTTGATCCAGTCAGATTAAAGTGCACTTTTCCAATCCGTAGAACCTTGTTCACCACGTGATTAAGGATCATAGCTGATGTCAATGTCTATAATGGCACTGGTGTAAATCCCATTTTTCCAACTAATAATTTTTTTTTTTTTTTTATGTATTTTTTTTATTATTATTATGTATTTTTGACTTGTATAAGTCCCATTTTTGTAACTGATAATTTCAATATGTATTTGTGACTTGTGTAAATTCCATTTCTTTTATATAAAAACTTGCTTCCAGTTGAAAGTTTCCATGCACTGTGGGTTAATCCTACTATTTTCATGTACAATTCATCAAGTGTTTAGACTGTTAAATGAATCAGACCTTTGTCCCATATTTTATCATCTCTATCACCTCTGGATATTATATTATGACTGCTTTTTGCTGTCATCTTTCAGCACCGAGTGATCCCAACACTGGATCCCAGAGTGATACATCAGCCGGATCAGCATTCGAGGTGGAACCCTGGTGGTTGGCCATCATCGGTGGACTAGTCTTGCTCATAGTCATATTCACCAGCATCTTAATCTACACCTGCAGAATATCACGAGAGGATGAAAAACCCATCATCAAGAACCTCAAGATATGAAGAACTATTTACTCTCAGGCAGCATTATTATAGTCAAATAGAAACTACAGATAATAAAAAGTCACTGCCTCTCCTTCCTACCCCCTGTTACTCCCTACAGCCAAATGTAATAGAAGAGGATGAGAAACCTATCCATAAAAACCTTAATTTAGATATTCAAAATGGCCCCAATTATAGATATCTCTATCTGATATCATTTTAATTGCAGAACTTAAAAATATCTGATAATCTGAAAAGGAAAACGTTTAATCTTTTTCATTAGAAGAATCGATTAAAATCCTTTGTCACATGAAATTGGTAGTCTTCAAGTAAAGCAAAACTACAAACATCTTGAAAATAGACAGAAGTCTTTGTGTCCAATAAATCCCCCGATCTTAAAATAGATTTTGCAACGATCCCTTGTGGTAATGGTATACAACCCCATTGGCCATTCCACATCTTGAAAAAAACGTACATGATGGGTATTAATTAATTGCTCTGTTTGATTAATTAATTGCTCTGTTAATTAATTAATTGCTCTGTTAAGTTTCTGCTGTACATACAGTGGTTCAGATTGACAACATGTAAGGAATGGGAGAAACCAGTATGAAATAAACTCTGCCCATGCAATAAGATGTTTAATGAACTGACTCTGGGTAAAGTGCACTCCTGGGCGAGATTATTCAAAATAAACATATATTGTATGAATTTGACCAAATATCATTGAATCGAATTGATGGACATTATAATGATAAATGTACAGAGGTATTCATAATAGGCATGGCAGTAGTAGAGATAAATTCACTGAAAAAAACAAAGGGGTGGGTGGGTAGAATAAACTTGATGAAAACTTGAAAAGACCTCCAGCTTTACATAGTACCAGTAGCGACCCTAAAATGCTTTTTAGTTGTAATTAAATTGTGTTTTGTTCATGAAAGAGGCTTAATCAATTGAACTGAGTTTATAGTAAAGTCTAAGTAAGTAAACAGCTGCCCTATGACATCTCAGTACTAAGAGCTTACAAATGTCACAGGTACATTTTTGGTAAATTTTGGTTTCATACTTATGATAATTATGATTAGAAATGGTTTCATGTTAGACGCAAATGTCTCTACCCTTTTACAAATCTGTTTTAAATCACATAATGGCTGCCATACATGTTCAGTTCTTCATTTGTAACGTATATTTAGTAAGATATCTCTAGTGATATTCCTTTAATTGTGTATAATCAAGTTTTTATTTTCTTCTTATTTGTTTAATTTTATTAGAACCTTACTAGGAGGGTTGTGTTGGTAGATCTATCATACTTGAGTCATTCTGGGGTTGTGGCACCCCGACGGTTATGTAAGGGAGATGTATTTCCAAGGGCTGGCACCTTGTCTTTTTATTATATTTTACAAAAATGAATGCCATTTTTACGTGATTATTTTATACTTCATCCTCTGAAACGATTATGTAAATTACTTAATAAAACAACAATTCGCTTTCAATATAACTTATACAATTTATACAAGGGGAAGTCATCTAAGGTTTCATAAAATTTCATCTACGGTTTCATTTTTGGGGAAGTGGCGGGTGGTGGGGAAGGCACCATTCATCTCCTCAGCTATTTTTGTCCCATTTAAAAATGGAATTCAGTTCCTTCCACAATTTTCCTATTGAAATAAGAAAAATCCTCTAACTTCTGATCCTTGCCTTGTCCAGTAAATATTTCCACTTTTACCATGAACATGTTTGGAAAACATAGCCACTGTTACAAAACTATTCATTAGCAGAGGAAGCGATCATAACGGAACGTATGGTACAATATCATTTCCGAATCAATATATTGCCGATATGTTCTTTTCCATGATCAACACAAAGTTCATGAGAGGTTCAGTTTATACCTCGTCATCATATTTTGTAACACTCTGCATTCAGTGGTATACTCTCTTTATATATGTTAGAGAGATTGGGTTGGATCTTGTAACAATCTCGCCCAAAATCTTAACAGGAATGAATGAAATAAGCAAAACATTCATTTTCAAGTCGAATACCTTAAGTCTTGTCCGGACCATTAATTTCTTCTACATCGAACAAACCACACTACACTACATATATACATGTAAGAATAGTACGTTTAGACAAAATACAGACTATGTTGATGTGGGGGGGGGGGGGTTATTTCATGGTTTTGATGTTAATTAAAATGATACCGATTAAAGATGTATATTGTATGGATTTGCAATAAATGTTCTAAATATGTGGAAAATGTCTTTCTTTTTTTAACTGATCATTTTATTTTAAACTTTATCCTGACGTCATTTTAGTTTGATTTGTATTGTATTGAATTATCAAATTTGTATCCTTGATCTCAAAATATATTGTTTGCTTTTACAAGTATTGACAAAGTCGAAAACCTATATCAAGAGTGCCTATTTATCTACCAAAACAATTCCAACTGGTTTAGTGTTCCATTTGTCAACGATAATATGATCCCGCTTCACTCGATTCTTTCTTAAATCTATCCCTTATCCTGATTTGTTTAAAATTTGAAAAAAAAAAACATATTTCAGCACCCCTTCCAACCTGCCGCACCCACAGCAAAAGTCGCTCTAAGTTATCTAATAACTAGATATTAGAGAAGCAAAAGTAGAATTACAAGAAAGAAAAAGGACTCGAAGCGTCATATGTGTGTTTGTGGGGGTGGGGGGGGGGGG
>JAIPMN010031706.1:0-14285 GCA_020650975.1 Apostichopus californicus
GTACATATCTAATGGTGCTTTGACATTTTCATCTTCTTTTGTATACTTCTTTGTAATACTATTGATCCTTCTCCCTATTGTATGTGTAGGATTGGGCCGATGATGAACTTAAGCCCCTCCTACAAGCTGAGAAAAGAGACGACGTTAAAATCAAGAAAGCCTACAGCCAGATGGAAGACAAACTTCTCAACTATAGTTCGTGGAGTTACGAGGGACACGACCTCTGCGGAATCGTGGCCAATTTCAGAACTTCATTTGCCAGGGTACGTCGAGGACCTTTGTAGGATTGAAGTTTTCAGAACAGGGTCGACTTTTCATTCTCCTGATTTGACTCACAAATTTGTAAGGGGGCATTCTGAAAGTTGAATATTTTTAGAATGGGCAATAACTAGTTCTACGTGGTAGATGTTGCAAAGTCGATGGAACGAAAGCGATGTGGACTTAAAAATCAGATTTTTTTTTCTTCTAAACTGCAAGGTAGATAATTAATTAGATATGTCAGTTTTTAATTAGATATGTCAGTTTTTACTAGTTATACATTGGTTGCTATTTGTTTATTTCAGACATATTTTGGTTCAGAATTTCTATGTTGATTATTACATTCCTTTTTCCTTCCACATTTAGAAATGGTTGAAGAAAGTAGAACAAGTTTTCGGCAAAGGTGGAGAAAAGTTACTGAAAGCCTCCGCCAATGTAAGTGTTTGTAAATTGCTTAAAGCCTCTGCCAATGTAAGTGTTTGTAAATTGCTTAAAGCCTCTGCCAATGGAAGTGTTTCTAAAATATTGAAAGCCTCTGCCAATGTAAGTGTTTCTAAATTGCTGAAAGCCTCTGCCAATGTGTTTCTGCATTACTGGAAGCCTCCGCCAATGTAAGTGTTTCTAAATTACTAGAAGCCTCTGCCAATGTAAGTGTTTCTGCATTACTAAAAGCCTCTGCCAATGTAAGTGTTTCTGTTTTACTAAAAGCCCGTGCCAATGTGTTTCTAAATTACTGAAAGCCTTCGCCAATGTAATTGTTCCTAAATTACTGAAAGCCTTCGCCAATGTAATTGTTCCTAAATTACTGAAAGCCTCTGCCAATGTAAGTGTTTCTGCATTACTAAAAGCCTCTGCCAATGTAAGTGTTTCTGTTTTACTAAAAGCCCCTGCCAATGTGTTTCTAAATTACTGAAAGCCTTCGCCAATGTAATTGTTCCCAAATTACTGAAAGCCTCTGCCAATGTAAGTGTTTCTGTATTACTAAAAGCCCCTGCCAATGTAAGTGTTTCTGCATTACTAAAAGCCTCTGCCAATGTAAGTGTTTCTGCATTACTGAAAGCCTCTACCAATATAAGTGTTTCTCAATTACTGAAAGCCTCCACCAATGTAAGGGGTCCTAAATTACTGAAACCTCTGCCAATGTAAGTGTTTCTGCATCACTAAAAGCCCCTGCCAATGTGTTTCTAAATTACTGAAAGCCTTCGCCAATGTAAGTGTTCCTTAATTACTAAAAGCCTCCGCCAATGTATTAAAGTTTTTCTAACTTTCTAATTTTGCATAACAATTCTTGTGCAACTGCTTTTATTTAAGATATGAACAAATGAAACAGACTCTGTTGTTTAAATGGAACAGAGAAGGAATAGTTGTTTAATTTTTGACTGTTTTGCAAGCTTGGAACGTCTTGTTTGTTGAGCATAAATTCTGCTCTTCTTAATTGATTGACTTCTTAATTTATAATTTATTGACTTTTTAATTGATTGGGGACTGTAAGATTACCCTGTTCATCTGGGATGATGCAACAAACAGTGTAAAGTGTGAACAAAAGAGTTTGGTTTGTGATGCCAAATTTTTGACATTCTCTCCTTTTCATTGTATTGTTTCCCATTTCTTTCTGCTGTCTTGTCTTTTCAGGATTTAACATTAGTGATAAGAAAGTGGGAGATGAGCCTCATGGATGCAAAACACCCTGGAAATCTGAAAGAATATTCACCCTGGTTTTTCCAGTATCAACTAACAGAACAAGCACAGTTTGAAATTCCAGGTAAGTCGAGACAAGGATTTTTGAAAAAGATTCCAATTTGATGGATAAAGTATGACAAAGTAATTGTTCAGAAAATTGTGAAAATTTCCTTTGATGTCTATGATTTTATTGGGAAATGTTAAAATTGGATGTCTTAAAAATATTTCTTCCTTGTAGCTTGGTAGCCTGAAATCACTAGCTTAAATTACTCGCTGAAATGTTGGAAAGTATTTTAAATCTATTAAAGATATTATCATAACGTTATCAGATATTTTTGCATTCTAAATTTCTTCCAAATTATTTGTTCACTGTGGCAAGAGTAATAAAAAAAAGACAATACTTTGCAATATTTTCTTTTTAAATTAACTTTCCTTACTTTTCAATGGTCCTAGTTGTTGGTATTTTAATTAAAATAAATATGCCTTTGTCTCTTAATTTTAGGTCAGTATACAGGAGTGAGCAAGCCATTACCAGAATATCATGTCAAAATAGCTGGATTTGATGAACAGGTAAAACAGAATATTGATGAAAAGGTTTCAATGCAAAATACAGCAAAGAATTGATTGATGGTAAAAGTGTTGTAACACTTTTTATTCCAAAATAGCCTCATAAGATGCTAGATGCAAACCTTTTTTCATTTCATTTGAATTTTAGTTCAATTGCAGCAAGATTTCGAACCATCATGGCATATCTTTTGCCTGCCTTTAAACTTTGTTAAATTATTTACTTATTTATATATGTATTTGTGTATTAATTTATGTATTTATTTATTTATTTATGCTCCGGCTGCCTCTCTCTTCTTTAGGTCAGAACCTTACAGTCTCTCAGAAAACCAAAGACGATCAAGATACGCGGTCACGATGAGAAAGATTACGAGTTTCTGGTAAAAGGAGGCGAGGACCTTCGCTTGGACCAGAGAATCGAGCAACTGTTTTGTATCATGAACGACATCATGGCCGAGGATACAGCCTGCAGCTCTCGTGAGCTGAACCTGACGACATACCAGGTCACACCTATGACATCCAGGTAAGCTGAGCAGCCCTGGGGATCTTTAGTCATGATGTAATCTATCGTGCTTATTTAGCTTGACAACTTGCATTTCTCAGTGACAGTACGTGAACGAATCAACTACAAACTACTTCTGATGGTGTTCAAATATATGCACAATGTAGGACCAAGCTACCTCACCAACTTGTTTCAGCTCCGACCATCACCCACTTCGCTCTAATTCATCGCTGATGTTACTCCTCCCTAGAGTAAAAACACAGACTTACGGCTTGAGAACGTTCGCATCCAGTTCACTGTTCCTGTGGAACTCACTTCCAGAACATGTAAAAATGTGCAATACTGTGAACGGTTTCAAATCAGCTCTAAAAACGTATCTTTTAAACCAAAGCATATATGTTATAATTGCTATTATTATGTTAAGCGCTATGAGAATTATTTCATAGTTTGTTTGGCGGTATATAAAAAATATGTATTATTATTATTATTTACTGTCCTGTCAGTTGTTTGCAGTAGGTTAGTTGTCAGACTTCGTGGAGAGGTGCCTTGGCTATCAAGAATGATATTCCTCTTTGGTATGTTTCATATGTAACTCATTGGCTTGTTTTGTTTATGTCAACAACATGTACTCTGGTGTCAGAAGTGGGATACATTTTTCCTATTTGTTTCCAACACCTGGATTACTTTATTTCTCATTTCTCAATTCCATTGGTTTTTCCTTGCTTACAACTGAAAGCACTTTCTATCCTCCTCCCCAGACTTGGTCTGATAGAATTTGTGCCAAACACAACCACCTGGGGAGCGTTCTTGAAGGTTAACAGTGTTGACAAATCCAAACTGAAGTAAGTGGATGAATATTCAATTAATCTCTTTTATTAATCTTTACAACATTTTAATCTACTGAATCACATATGCTTGAACAAATTCTGCGTTTCAGCCTTTTTTATCATATGTAGTATTTGACGATGATCACACAGTCAGTCTCCATGCAAATGTTGAGAGTTTGACAACCCTATTTCATTACGGTCGCCATGGTCGCATTGGCGACGACCATTCTCGGCTGGCGATGAGAATTTCTGGAAAAATTAATGCTAGTCGCCAGCCCTATAATACTGTGGCGATCAGTTTTTGCAACTGAAAATTTCACCAATGCTTTACAAAAATAACGAAGGTACCGGCCCGACGCGGTACTACCCGGTTCCTAATTTATTACCCGAATCCTACGCAAAGTGTGACTTTTTTTTTGCAAACCGATGGTTAGGCAGATTTCCCATTGACTTAGTGTGGTGTTAGGCTACCATGTGGTCGAAGATAACAGCAATAACGAAAGTATTCCATGGATATCTTATAACTGCGTCACAATTTCAGCTAATAAACAGACGGCTAGGCTAGATTACCCCATTGACTTAGTGTGATGTTAGGCAACCATGTGGTCGAACGTAACAGCAATAATGAAAGTATTCCATGGATATCTTATAACTGCGTCACAATTTCAGCGAATAAACAGATGGTTAGGCTTAGCTAGATTTCCATTGACTTAGTGTGGTGTTAGGCTACAGTACCGTGTGGAAGAAATTATTATTTATTCTTTCGTTTATTTCATAGAAGGAAAGGCTGACAAGGAATTTTACGAGATGTTTATGGGTTATAGACGGGATAACTAAAAAATAATAATTGCAAGTGGCTTTTTACTAATCGTTTATTCCAAATGCCATCAAATTGCGCGAATCGCGCAATCTAGCGGCTAATGCGAACCCTGGGCCTGCATAATAGATAGTAGTAGTAATAACTGTTTAAGAGCTAAATTGGATATTATATGGTCTGATCCAATAGACGTGTAGAGCAAGCATAAGCAGCGGCGGCAGTGTGATGTTAGTAGTAATGTTAATTATATGAAGTTATTAACAAGTTAATGAAAGAAACAAAAGCAAATAGAAATTATTGAGGAAGGTTTTATACCTTATCTTACACCTACGTATTTGAACATGAAAACATAAAGTAAGATATTTTTCACCGGACCCATTTTGTTAGAAAATAATATACATTAGCCTATGTCATTATTTTAAAATCAAAATGTACTACTAGCCACTGTCAACAGTACTAACTACTAGCTTTAAAGTTCAACGTTAGTGTAGTCAGTACTGACAGTAGTGCTACTCCATGTTGAGCCTAGGTCTAGTGTTTTTTGTACTAATATTTAGCATATCAAAGTGGCGATCACATTTTCATTCTGGGCGACCAGAATTTGGGAAAAATAAAGATCTAGTCGCCACAGGATTTTCCTCCTGGCGACCTCATTCACTGGGGAATGAAAAAGGGTTGGAGTTCGATATAAATAATTCTGCGTTTGCAAGATGAAATACTGGTTCTGTCTTTCATTCATTTCTAAACCTAATATTTATCTTCTTTTCTCCCGCAGGGCATATGAAAATTGGGTCAAAAAATTTTGTACTAAAAAGGACGAATACATTAGCCACACTGTCGCCACAATGTACAAGTTAGTACATAGTAATATGAAAGTTAAACTAAACTAGTGTTGAAGCTGTCACCTAAGTTACTCGAATGTTATGTAACCAGGGAATGTCTAACAACGGAAAATAACAACCTGCACATTGGACCATTGTTCCCTACGAAGGTTTCAGATTATTTCTACTAGCACAAGACTTTTATGCTTATACTGCTATGAAAAGTTGATTATGTCTCTAAGGCAGGGGTGGGCAACCTTTTTGAATGATATAAGGAGTGAAAAATAGACTGGGCCGCACCTAACCAACGACCTGCTGTTGATTTCAAACCTTTGATTCCGAGGACTTTCAAGCCATTTGGTGTGTGTACTTAATCTGTATTCACACAAACATAATGTCAATACAGTACAGTTGATACTTAATGGGGATAATAGGCTTACCTGACACCATCATTAGTGCCTATAAATTCTAAGCAGCTAGCTCGTTTTTTGTGATGATGTAAAATAGATTGATTTTTTTTCTCTTTCTTGAGACATCTCCACAAAAAAATCACATGTGGCCCGCGGGCCGTAGGTTGCCCACCCCTGCTCTAAGGTATAAAAGAGGTTTGTTTGTCTTTCACAGGCAAGCTGGTCGTCAAGAAACGGTTCACAACTTCCGGCAGTGCGAGGAAGGTATTTCCTGGGATTTGTCACGGTAAGTCATGTTTACTCTCTTTTTTTGTGAAGGGTATGTAACCCGCCCCCACCCCCCTTCCTATCCTCACCTACCAATCTGATTCTTGTTTTCTACCCAGGAAAGCATTTCTGGAAATGAGCGCCTCTCCTGAGGCCTTCTTGGCTCTGAGGACCCACTTTGCAAAGTCGTTTGCCACCCTATGTATCTGCCAGTACATCCTAGGCATCGGAGATCGTCACCCGACAAACTTCCTGGTCAGTCTAAATTCTGGCAGAATGATTGGTATCGATTTTGGTCATGCATTTGGATCAGCTACTTTGGTAAGTTTTGACTTTTCATTGCAATGTATTCAGACAATATTCTCAACATGAAGCGAAAGTGAATGAATTCAAACGTTTATTTTCCCTTCAAGATCCTCTCCGTTCCGGAACTGATGCCGTTCAGACTCACCCGTCAGATCGTGAATTTGACGATGCCCATGAAGATCGATGGACTGCTTAAGAATACGATGGTTCACTGCTTGAGGGCGCTGCGTCAAAACCACGACTTGTTGCTGAACACCATGGATGTCTTTATCAAAGAACCTTCGGTAGATTGGAAGGTGAGTGATGAGTTGACCTTAATGCTCAATGTTAACTTGTAGTAGTAATTTGTACATAATGTGTTTGATAAATTTCCATATGATGAAATGATAAATTTCCATTTTGACAGCAATTTGCAGATAAAACAGCCAGCAAGGGTCAAGGTTTGGAAGAGATCTCCAGCGACGCTCTTTGGTATCCGAAAGAGAGACTTTTGATCGCCAAAGCTAAGCTGGAGGGTGCTAATCCTGCCTACATCACAGGGTGAGTAGTCTCCTCCAGTTCATTTTCAAAATGATCACGTAGAATTGGTCAGCATATTGGTCAGCATGTATAATTGGTCAGCATGATATATTTGTAAACATTTGTTCATGAGCAAATAAAAATATAGTCCTTTCTTTGGTTATGTTGTTGCCAGGCGGGAACTTGAGAAAAGTGTCCATGGAAAATCCGCTTCCCTGCAGAAGTTCCTCGCAGTAGTTCGAGGGGATCCCCGAGTCGATATACGAGCACAGGTAGCCATGGAGCCGTCTGGGTTGAGTGTAGAGGACCAGGTCGCCTGCTTGATTGATCAGGCCACAGATCCCAATATCCTTGGCCGGACATTCTATGGATGGCAGCCGTTCATATGAAAACCATGTTGTAAGGACTATATTTCTTCAGGAATATGAAAACACTAATTTTTCAGAGATGTACCTGTGACATCAAAATTATTGAGACACATGGGGTGATTCTATAATGTCTATATCTCTTACAAGTATTTCATTTAAAGCAATGATTTGTTTACTACTACTAACACAATGTTGATACTTTTTGGACAACACAGGAATGAAGGAAAGGGTTCGTCTATAACATTTACAATTACTATGTACAATTAGTACAGTTGAATCTTAGCAACTATCTCAGTTCCTAATGATCCAATCATATCCTCTCAATGTACGAAGATCACACTTATTTGAGTCGTCTTTGCATAGTTTTATTTATTGTTAGTTTAACCCAGCAGTCACGATTGTTTTGTATATTTTATAACTGCTAAACCGCTAAGAAGGGATCAGTACCTCACGCCATCTTGTTGACGACACCCGGTTCCATACTTGTATGGTGATACCGGGTATCATACTTCCATGGTATGGTGACACCAGGTTCCATGGTATGGTGACACCAGGTTCCATGGTATGGTGACACCAGGTTCCATACTTCCATGGTGTTTACCTTCCAGTATGACCAACGTTGTGTTTCCCGGAATGTTTATCGGTACCGACTTCTAGTTCTGGTCTGCAACACCAGTTTGCCAACAGACACATGACGGTTATTAACACGATCAACACCGCAGGTACAACGATTAAGTAAAGCACCGTGGAGGTAATTGAAGGCCCGTTTAGTATCCCAGCATGCAACTGTTCAATGACTTGCTCCAATCCAAGGAAAGTCTGGGTGGAATTAGACGCCGCAATTTGGTTTCTCTTAAACGCACCCTCTCCTAGGACATCTTGACTGAGTTTTGATAAGGCCGCTATTTCAAGATCGGAGAACACTATTTCAACCTGCTCGCCGATTGATAAGGAAAGCTGAAAAGGAAGAAAACACACACTAAAATTTTGAAAAATTAACAAGTTTTATATATAATAAGATTGATTGATATGTACAAAATGACCCGTTGATCTTGGTATATTCACTGGTTGATATTAATACTTTTCTTTTTACATGGTAGCGATGGTGTCACTTCTCATCAACCAAGTATTGTTTTTTTTTGAGTGCCAAATGCTTTGTAGAAAAAGAAACTGATAATAAAGCTTTTCGTTACAATTAGTAGCAGCAAACAATCAATTTTCTCATGAATTTTTCTGTCAACTCCACATTTTTGCTGTTTGAAAAGCCTCCCCCGATCCTTTATTTTTATAGCATATATTAACTGCTTAATTTTGTCGAAATTCATATTTTGTGAAACGATGTATCACCGTTATTTCGGATTTCTGTTTCTCAAGATGTGCCCTTTTTTTTGACGTCACTCCAAGATGCCTGCACTAAATGTGATAACCTTTCACACCGGCCGGCTGTATGCAGTGTGTTGACAGATGGGAGAAGTACTATCTTAATTTGTTCCAAATTTTCCCCTCTCTAATATTTTTCTCTCTCGCTTTGTTCCATATATCAAGTGATAGCGGTTTCGTCCCTCAGCTAAATTGCATGTCGCTCTCCCTTCAATGTGTAACCGTGATGGTGAAGTGATGGTGATAAAACAGATTGACCTCAAAATTAACTACGAAATTAAATTCAGGGTGTCGCCTACAGTCACCGACAAATTGGGTAAATATATTAGACCGTTCACTAATACACTGGTCATTTCACACTTATTGGTAGACAGTATAGGTCACAAACAAATACTAATGATTTTTTTTCCCCAAAAAAATCCAACTCTGTCCATAACGGGGAAATTTCTTTTGCACCTTCCGAAAGCAGAATTTTTCTATTTCCCCTTTCTAGGGCCCATCAATTTTTATTAATTACAAGAGTAGTTATTCGAAAGGTTATTGCAAAGTTGATCAAACTGATCCTCGTAGGAATATTTTCTCTGAAGGTGGTGTGTCAATGATAAATTTAAATCAATCAATCAATTTCAACAAACCACTCTAAACCGAACTGAAAACAAATGTATAGGCTATAGTAAACTGACCTCTTTGTAGTGGAAGGAAAAGAAAATAAGGGTGCCGTCATCGCATGCATCATCGTCAAACCAGCTATCGCGGAGGGATTCGGCGAAAAGATCACATTTGACCACGGCAGGCTGAAAGTCACTGTTGAAATTAGAAACATAAACTTTTAAATTTCCATTTAGAATACTTCAAGACGGTTCACAAATGGCCGTTGAATCGCGATCTTGAATAGGTGGGGCTATATTGAGGAATACAAAGGTAAGCAGAAGGGGTGTAGTTGGGGGCCATGGGAAAATCATTTTCACCGAGCCCCCTCTTTATTAAGTCTTCAAAATGTCCTATCAAAATTAGAATGCATATCTCAAAACTTAATGGTTTGGATATTTACGAGTGACACGCTTACCTGTCTCCTCACAACTCTCGTTCTACCATGCCTAGAGTGAACCGGTAACCTTTTAACACGGTGGGCCCTCTATGACAGGCCCCTCTGGTCAATGCCCGCCCTTTTCATTCTACCATCCAAAGTGCCAACATTATTCGCTTTTCGCTTGGACTTTTTTCCGACGGATTTGTTCGTTAGGAACAGTACCTTAGGATTTGAGAATTTCTATCCATTGGATGCAAGAAGTCTTTAGACTTGTCCTTTATCCTTTACCACATATTGCCCCAGGCCCATAAATTGACTCTGGACCTGGGGCTGTAGTCTTTCTGATTTCTCTCCCCCACCCCTCAGGCTGAACTAGCAGAAAAGGAAATGGAAGCACAGGCTGTCGTAGGTGACAGATTTTGAGTATCGGTTACGAGAAGAGGGGTAAGTTATGTCTCAACACCCTTTCTCTTGGTAAGGCTTTCCCCTTCGCACTGCTACCACTTGCACTTTACACTTTTTCTGTCATTCAGTTTACTAGAGGGACATACCATCATCTATCCAGCGATTAATTTTAAAAGAATTACCAAAATATCATGACTATATTTGCCAGGAAAAAATCTCACAATATCAGACGGATCATGAGGTTCGCAATCCGTATCTTAGAAGGATCTGCAAGCCTTGTCAAGGAATTTTCTATCACATTTTTAATATAATTCAAGACACACCGGTGTTAGATCAGAACTTGCTTACATATATTAGTGTTAGCAAGAGACGGACATTTCTTTATTAACTCAAAACTAACATTAAGTATAGACATATGTAATAAGGGTTATTTTGTGAAAATTCCGTATCGTGTATTTCACATCTGGAACAACACAAAACCGGAAAACATTTATGATTAGGGTTTGATTTGACTGCTTTGAAATCACGTATCACTGGCAAAATGCGTCGAGCGCCCTCTATCGGCCTCTTTTTTGGTCAGTTTTCAACTTCAGAGGAACAATAGAAAACCGAAAAACTTTTTGGACGAACAAAGGTTTCTCAAACCTTTGTTCGTCCAAAAAGTTTTTCGGTTGTCTATTGTTCCTCTGAAGTTGAAAACTGACCAAAAAAGAGGCCGATAGAGGGCGCTCGACGCATTTTGCCAGTGATACGTGATTTCAAAGTTTTTCAAGGTTTGATAAACCGCCCAGTTAGGTCTCCCCTCTTCCTGACACGGTTCAGTGAAGAGAAAGTTTTGAAAAACAACTGGATCTTTAAGTATTTGAAAAGCTAACATATCAGTGTCCCACCTCATGGTCTAGTGGTACAGAAAAATTTTGGCAACCTAAGATCCCCAGTTCAATCCCAACTTCTGCTTGTCTTTTACAAACACAAAATAAACGCACACACCAAAAATAACATTGAAAATTGCATTACAAAAATGCATCCACTCATATTGCATCTATTTAGACCAACCAGACAAATTCATTTAGTACTCTTACAGCATTTCTTCAAAAATGTTGCTAGAGAAGAATAACATTTGCTTCAAATATGTTTTACTGGTTAATGGATAATATAACATAGGTTAATCTTTTCCATGCCTAATCGGTTCATGGGAGGGTTTTTTTCTTCACCATAGTTAACATCAGTGGCGTAGGAAGGTACTTTTGAGTGGGGGGGGGCTGAAGACTGATGGCCGGCCTGGGGGAGGGGTCTAAGGGGAGGGGGTGTCTCCCTCCCCTTTGGAATTTTTTTGCATTTCCAGGTGGCCTCAGATGCAATTTGGTGCAATATAGCACACTTCAACACCCACTCCATTTTGTAAATAATTTTGCATTTTCACCTGGCTTTAGATGCAATTTGGTGCTCCAAATGAGATTTTTTTTTCACATTTGGAAATGAAAAAGGGGTTTTCTGACTTGCGGAGCGGGAGGGCGGAATGATACTTCCGCCCCACCATATTTTTCACTGGGGGCTGGCGCCCCCCCAGCCCCCCGGTTCCTACGCCCTTGGTTAACATCCTTGAACTACCTGTCCCAAGTCAAGTTGTCCCAATCAATATATGCTAAAAGTAGACAACCAAGTAAAGAACAGACTGAACTACCATTGACCTTTTTAAGCAAACGACAGCATAATAACTTCTTATTAATACAGTTAACTGTACACTTTTGAACATTTTGGAACAAAAGGGAGCTTTTTTGGTGGGACTGACTTTAAGGATTTACTTGTAAGAAATATTTACTCACCATTGTGCCTAAAATTTAACAACACAAATGATGTTACAGCAATACAGATTCATTTTTTTATGTATGATTCTAGACATACCTGTTGCACATCCAACTTAAAGGACCCTAGAATTAAATGTTTGCAGATAATATCAATATTATTGTGTCAAAAACACACAACCCCCTGTCAAGGAAAACACAGTGAACATACAGCAACCTGTGGGCTATCTAAACCAGAAATGCAAACATTGCATGGTGGTTCTTGATGATATTATTAAATACATCTCTTATGAAACTAACACATTTAAACGGATACAAGCTCTCCACATTGAGTTTCACTGACTTAAACAATTGTGATAATGTTGCACTTCAACTGACATTTGTAAGATTACAGACACTATGAATGAATAACCATTCTACACTGTTGCTTGTCTTGACTCTGTACTCTAGCAAATAAAACCCAATCAGTAGCATCCATAACCTTCTCTTTGAAAGCAGAACACTTTCAAAGCTTTTCAGCTTAGCTCTGCTTTGAACTGAAATGTCTCTGGCCTCCTCTTCCCCTTTCTCGTTAATTACATAATAATGAAGTCTTGACCAATACTGACCTCAAGTGATCAGCATGGTTCCTGCATTAATATGGACCTACCTATCAAGTATAAAGTTCATCCAAGGTTTTTTTCCCCCTCTTGCTGTTATTGAAGGTTTTCAAGTGACCTATGCTGACCTCCACCAATTTATAAGCATTAACGTGCAAACCAAAGGGATCTACATACCATTTATCAAATTTTCTACTAAGCTTAACGAGTCAGAATACCAATACACTTAAGATAGCAAAACATCTGCTTAATTATTTCTTAAGGCAATTTTCCTCCTGGCTATCAGTCATAATTCGCAAAGTATAGAACAATTTAAGGAGTTTTGAGACAAGTTTGCTGTTGTTGTTGCTAGAATTTTTGGAAGATAGATGCTCTTACAACCTCAGTGTTTCATTGCGTAAAATATCGCTTTGATTTAGACAGTGTAATGGAATAATAGCGATATGTTTTCGCGCATCAATCTGCAGCTAAAAGACAAGATAAATAATTGGGAAAATGTACGCAGTCGCTCTAATCGCGCAACAGTTCAAAGTAGCAGTGGGGTACTGTTTCGGCTTAGGACTCGCGCACACCTAGTTACTGTATAGTATATATGCCTAGTAAAATAGAGGAGCCCTAATGTAACAGAAGCCAAGCTATCTTCGTAGGTATTTTACAGATTTTGTAGGCCTATATTTAATTGTGTGAGACACTACAGTAGGCCTAGCTGCTTATTGATGATTCTGCGCCATGTTTTACTTTGTTCATACTTTTGGTGGAAAAAGGTTAAATTTCATATTGCACAGAAACATAATTTTCCAATGTGCAATTACGTAGCACAGATTGCATCTTTCTTCACAGAAAGTATTGATGTTGTAGATCTGTACTATGGAGACTTGAACAGCAATCATAGGCCTAGTAGCGAGTGAAATTTGGCGAGTAGATTTTAAGTCACGGTCGCCAAATAGCGAGTACTTTTAAAAATATTTGTCGAGGCCTGAAAACCGCTAAGACATGATTTCTCATGGTAGAAATCATGGATAATTTTCATACATAGTATATTGAGTTGCCATATTGAGTACAAGAATCTGTTGCTTGTGAGGTCAAATCTCATTTGAGGTCACCAGAGGTCAAACTCTAAAACCCTTTACATGATATCTAACGTTGGGAATCGTGGATACTTCTCATACTTGTTTTTGGTGGAGGTGTTTAATGCCACGTACAGTATACTGACCTGTGTTTATCATGCCATTGTGTAATTGTACATCAAAATAATGGTTCGGGCCATTTATGTTGTAACAGCTACTTCTGGTTAACAATTAGCAGAAGTGTAGTGCATTGAAGTCATCGAAACCTCTATGCATTTTGCATTCTGGTTAAACAGGATATGTTTAGCTTCAAGTGTATGAGGAAAGTGAGGTTCAACTATAGCAAATGAAGGGTGATGGATCCCCTCCTAGGGCTACCCCCCCCCCCCACACACACACATTCTCTGCCGTTGTGGTTTACATAGGGAAGCTTATACCAGCGTGTAGGCTTACATATGCGGAAAAGTCAGTCAGAGATGTTATTAATGTGATGACGCAGATTTTACCATCCATTAAAAAATCAATCATGTTTAATACCCATTCAATAAAGTAAAATATTGCTGACCTTGGGTTTATTTATCTTCCGAGACTCGGGCTTGAGATCAATAATCAACCGGCCTATATTGTTTATCATTCACTATCACCTTACACACACACATA
>JAIPMN010031707.1:0-11370 GCA_020650975.1 Apostichopus californicus
CCCCCCCCCCCCCCCCCCCCGCCCCACCCTCGCGCTACTCGTCAAAGATACGGTCAGTGTCAGTCAGACACCCAATCTTTCGCGACTGCACTTTTGTTCCGACCTTTTTCGATACATTTGTACCCACTGGCACTCATTTCACAAACTTATTAGCCCCTCCCCACCCCAACCAAATATTTTTGTGAAAATTCGGGCAATATGCTGATAACTTTTCGGGCACCTACTGAAAGAAAGATAATTTGCAATGTGTTTTTCAGTGGTTAAACTTATATTATTATTACCATTAATATTGTAAGGACTTCCCCAATAATTATAACCAATATGGAAGGGTAATAAGACGGAAAATGATTGTATGTTATTTGCATGCGATGTAAAAACCGATGCATGCCTATATGATATGCACATTAACATGTGGAACGTTAAAATGTTGGTTATATTATTCGGGCAAGTCGTTACAACCCCCAAAATCAAATTGGGCTCCTACGCCTATGACGGTAGTTCTATTAGGCATTTCTTTTTGAGTATTCAAAATCATACGAAGGTTTGTACAGTGGAGTATAAGAATCGCGAGATACAATTTCTCAAAGTGGCAAGGAAAACGTGGTATACATGACAGATTAAAGGTCAATTTTGACCGAAAATTTTCTAATTTTTAGGTCATGCACAATCACAGGAATAAATTAATAGGCCTCGCTAAACTTAGAGTGCGATAGTCGGAAATTCCGACTGCCGCACTCCAATTTTCCAACTATCGTCAGTTTTACCAAGTATGGGGGTGAGACCCCCCCCCCCCCCTCTAGAGACGTCCCTGCGTGTACCCAGTGTTCTCACTGTGGAGTAAACTCCGGTATCACTCAACAAAAAGGTAACATATGGGATGCGCTAAAATAGGGAGCATATTCCGTGGCAGCGCATCCCATGTTACCTTGTTGTTGAGTGATACCGGAGTTTACTCCAAAGTGAGAACACTGGGTACACGGTGGTTACATAGTACGCTCCGACCAGAATTCACCCGATTACCAGATGCAGATCAGCCCTAGCAACCGAGGTAACTTGCGCGAGGACTCCAACGAACAACCACTGATTTATTTAGATGCCTTCATCACTTTAGCCACCACTCACATGGGACCTATTCTAAGTCTGACAATACATGCGCATGTGTGGGGTCCTGAAAACATAATTAAACTGGTTTGTCTTGCCATCCTTGTTTCAAATTTCATAGAAATGTATTCTCGTAGACCTAGCAAAACATTTAAACTGACACAGTCCCATTCGAAGTGTGTCACGGGTGGCATTAAAAGTCATTGGTCATTTGGCGTATGACGACTTTTGGCCAAATTTGCGCTAAGCTCACTATGCGAACTCGGATCTGAACTGTGCCTAATTAGTTAGTTATTTAAATTATTAATAATGGCGTATGAAGTAATGCACCATTCTGTGGTCCATATGACTGGACGGCAAGTCGAGAAACTCGCATGCAGTCGCGGCGGATAGCTTCCTTCGCCTATATGTCCGGGGACATTTTGGGACATTGGGCCTATATCTGAGGCCCTGGGGTCATTCCTTGACTGACTTGGTGCAATATAATGTGCCCATTTCGAAGTAAATTTATTCACAGATATGTTAGTGTCATGGGTTCGAACAAATGAGGGGTATTATATCCTGAAACATAGGGCAAAATGGGGCTGGGGTTTCCAGTTCGCCACATCATTTGTCAACTTGCACGGGTTCTAATGTTCATGTCAATTGGAATCACTAATAAAAGAAATAATCCACCAAAAATGAAGGTCGCATGAACTTTATTGCAGATTTCCTGTGTGACGAATTTGTAATTTTCTCCCGAAATCACGCAATTAGATGGCTGCTATCCAGCCTGACAAGTGCCATCTCCAGCGATCTGGCAGGTATTGAAATCTGAAATTTTTCTTTGTACGCTGCGCGCCAACCGATGGTGGCGCTCCGCTCAGATGGAACTTACGGCCGGAATACTCGAATCGATTATGTCCCCCCCCCCACGTTTCAAATCGGATTGACGCCCCTGTCCCTGGGTATATGGGGTCCATTGACATATCAGTTGTCAATTAAGTTACTTAAAATTACCAGACACATTACTTAACCTCGAATCATTAACTTATAAATGGGTCTCATCAGTGTCCTTAAATAAATTTGAAGATACACATACATCACCAAGAATATTCCTACCAAACCAAAATAGCTATTAAACTGTCTATTTCCCCCACAGTTCTAAAAAGTGATAGAGGCTTGGAGCCAGCACATGTATTCCTAGAAAACAAGGACCACACAAAACAATTACTATGTTTAAAAAGACAAAGGTTACACAGAGCCACCTGACCACAAACTGTTGCCCTGTAGTAGTTAGCAAAACCGTAAAAACTTTATGGAAGTCCTCAATCTACCAAAGTAGGTAATTAATTGTCAACAGAAAAAACAAATAAGAAAAGGAAAGGAAAAGATCAAATGAAAAAAAATGGAACATTTACAAAAACATTAACCAGGTTATGCTTTGGTTACACAAACAATCCTTTCTGAGTTATATGACTTCCTCGTCACTGTCAACATGACCATCACCCAAAGCCACTTGCTAAGGGGGTAGTAGTCTTCCTCTATGATGTGTAAACATAATGTCTTGGGCAATAGCATTTTAATCCTTTCATCACATCTCTGTTCAGCAGCTTCTTTGAGCCGTTTTTCAGCATCTCGTGTCAGACACTGAGACAACTGGTCCGTCTGCCCGCTACCAGATCTTCTTCCTTTCGAAGTGAGTCGTGATTTTCCAAATATTTTTGTTGTGCCAGAGAAATCTCTGGAGAGGAAGCACCGCAAATATCATTTTCTTTGGCGCCGATTGGCCTGCACTTTCATCTGCAACAAATCAAAACCAAATTTTTTGGGTTGATACAGTATTTTGAATTGTCCTGTCGATCACACTGTGGTTCACATTAATTGTCTACACTGGAACTCAACTGACTTATGAACCATCCGATATTCCATTTATTTCAGTGCTTGGTAGGGCATAGTTACAAACCAACACACTACAACGGTTTGAGAACATATGCAACCCTACTTGACATGATTTTCCATCCTAAAAGAAGGCCTCACCATACATGCATCAAAATAAAATAAAACAAGCAAGATGCTTTGATATAAAATATTTTATTCCAAATTTTAAAGAAGTTGTAATAAGACTAGGTGCTACTAAATCAAGTGCCATGCTGATGCTAAGTAGCTGGAAACTTACAAATGCCAACTCGCTTGTTAGGTGTACAAAATACACGAAGGGATCTGAGACTAGGCAAAACTGTAGCATTGCCTAGGCCTATATACTTCGTGGCCTGTATATAAGCTACATTACACGCTACATTTGTTTGTGTGTGCCAGTACTACCAGCAGTCATCATAGAGACATGCTCTGGGCTTAGTTAGGCCCATTTTTGAAAAATTAATCCAAGAGGCACAGACTATAGGCCTAGACTTTTATGCCGACATTGAATATTGATAGGCCTAACGTTAGTCTGCCTATCGAACCTACTCTGGTGTTGATTTCATTTTTTGTTTCATGACAAATAAAACATGAATAAATGGTATCATAAAATAACAGATACCAGTATGATACAGTAGCTGTCGATCTGTAGCAAGTTTTATTTCCTTGCACCCTCATCTCCGGAAGTCTCAAACTTTCTTGGTGACGGGTTGCCCCGTTTGGAAAATACTTTAAGGGACTTGCTCGGATACACGCGTCATCTTAGCTTGGGACCTCCGCGACATGTGGATCATTACCAGTAGCTGACCTGCATTAAGATACTTAATTTTACCTATACTAGCATATCTTTACCTCGGGAACTTCAACCCTTATTATCTTTATTTGTTCGGACATTGCCCGCTCGCGTTAATCACTGCTCCGCTAGCTCTTTTCACCGGACTTAGTAACCTAACATACAATCACCTCCTGTCCGCGTCGCGGGTGATTATAGTTGATCAGCGTAGCCTAGCACGGTTGCTGTTCATAGTTTAGTAAGCCTAGGCGACCTACAGTACCACTACTACTACTACTACTACTTCACACCACCTTCGAGAAGTTCCAACCACGGTTCGGCGTAAAGATTCTCACGCCACCGATCTAAGCTTGGACTGAGCGACGGTGCGCTGTATTTTTTGTGTACTGGAGGACCGGCCACTTTTCATTTAATTTACTGGACGTTCCGTTGTAAATTATTTTTATCTTGTGTAGACAGCTATTTTCATTACGATGTAATTCAGTGGTTGTAAACGCTAGGCAGTAGGCCTATAGCATTATCAGCCAACTAGGCTAGGCCTGTTGGCAGGTCATTTATTGTATCACTCGCGACAGCCTATCCATACAATCTACATTGGCCTAGCCTTTTCCAGTTGCAGAGCAATCGCGGTTGGTTTATTATTTGTCTTCATTATAAACTTTACATAGATAAATCTCCTTGCTCGTTTACCAATACACACGTCTCGTAATGGATCACCACGCATTAATTTTCTGTTTGTAGCTGATTCAAGGGCATATTCATTCGATCGCTATCGTAGGCCTGAGAGACCTGTACTTAGCATAGACTTTGTCATTAGAAGAGGAGCCACTGTTACAGACTTGCTTCCACATACAATAGATAACTACGTCACTATCCTGCCAACGACTGGGTCATTCTTCGCTTTGCTGCAGGCATTAATGACCTTACTGAATTTACCAGCAATTCTTCAGGTCAGAGAGTTATCCGTCGATCTTCACTTACTGCTCCTCGGCTAATCTCACGTCTCCAACATTTTAAGGACGTTGTTCAACGAGAGCACCCACGCATTATTGTTGCATTTATTACTATTCCTACAGCCTCCTTTGTTAAGTTCCAGGAAAGTAGGCATCTGTCTTCGCCAATACTCACTTCTGAACAACTCAAAACCTGTCAACACGATCTAGACAATCAATTGGACGCAGTCAATCTATTCATTCGCCGTTTCAATCATCAATCGCAAGCAGGTTCTCCACTCCGCACAGTGTATTGGCACACCATTTATTCGACGCCTCACCAAACGTCGGAATCGTTCTGGGACTATTACCCGTAGTATTCCCCGTAATACATTTACTTCTTTGTATGACGGCCTTCACGCAGTTTCATCGTTGAAGCAACGCTGGTTCCTGGAGTTGTACAAGGCATTCATTGCGGACCAAAAAGCATTGTTGCGTTATTTGGAGACTTAGGTCGGTGTATTAATTATTGTACCTTTAACTCTTGATTTGTGTCATTAGCATTTCATCGTTTACTTTAAGTGTATTGGGTACTGCCGTTTTGTATATATTTCCATGATTTTGTAGCACTTATTATCTTCATCTACATCATGACTGACCCCGATGAGCAAATGCCTACTCGGACTTCAGCGTCTCGTACACATGATCCAGAGCAGGAACCTGAAGTCTCTGCTGTTCACATACGGTTCCCTCCGTTCTACTCCAACGACCCTGCATTATGGTTTGGCAAAGTGGAGTATCTCTTCCACACTCGCGGAATTAAGGCGCAGAAACAGAAATTCGCCCACATTGTCTCCACCCTACAACCTGACGTAGCACAGGAGGTTCGTGATATCCTCCTGGATCCGCCCACAAAGACCCCCTACGACTTTTTAAAAGGAGAACTCATCCGCCGAACATCGGAATCGGAACAGAAACGCCTTCGTCAGCTACTCATCAGCGAAGAGCTAGGGGATAGGAAACCCACACAACTACTTCGGCGAATGCGACAACTCCTTGGCGATCGGAAATTAGAGGGCAGCATTTTGCGCCAGCTATTCTTGCAGAGACTTCCCAACAATGCACAGTTAATTCTTGCATCTAGTAGTGACGCCATGGACATCGATGGTCTCGCGGCTCTCGCCGACAAAATCTTGGAAGTAGCCCCGCCCACACCGTCTGTGTCAGCTGTCATGCTTTCACCGCCTGCTGCGGCTTCTACAGATTCTGAAGACCTCAGAAGCCTGGTTGCCAAGTTAACCCTCAAAGTGCAACACCTCACAGACAAAGTGGACGCTCTTCAAAATGCACCCTCCCGCAGTCGCCCTCGTTTCTCTAGTCGCCCAAGACAAGCATCGCGTTCGTCCTCCCGCCAACGGTCCGACGTTTGTTGGTATCATCGGAAACACGGTGACAAGGCCCAGAGGTGTACCAAGCCTTGCAGCTTACCTCCCACGCCACTTCCGATCATCCAAAAGATACAGCCAGCAACTAGCGACGACAAGTCTGCCAGGCCGACACTCTAATAGTCTTATATTTTATGTTACTGATAAGTCTACTGGTACACGTTTTTTAGTAGATACAGGTTAAAGATAATGCAAATTCTGTTTGGTTTCAGTTGCGTGCGGCTAACAAAACGGCTATTAACACTTATGGTGAGTTGTCATAAACTCTAGATATTGGTTTACGGCGTACATTTAGGTGGATATTTGTCAAGGCTGATGTTTCGTCTGCTCTCTTAGGTGCAGATTTCCTGGGGTATTATTCCTTACTGGTAGACGTTAAGAATCGTCGACCGATAGATGCGCATACGTCTTTGAGTGTCTCTGGTATTCGGTCTTCTATCGCGTCTCCACACCTTACCTTTAGTGTTGCAGATCAATCTTCAAGTTACCACAAGCTACTAAGTCAGTATCCAGCACTTTCCAACCCAACCCGCAAGGACACAACTGCAAAGCATTCCATCACCCATCACATAGTTACCAAGGGTCCAGCTGTATTTGCTCGTCCACGTCGCTTAGCTCCTGACCGCTTGCAAATTGTAAAGAATGAATTTGAACACATGCTCCAACTCGGCATCATTTGTCCGTCCAAGAGCTCGTGGTCTTCTCCCTTACATATGGTCCCCAAGAAGTCTGATGATTGGCGGCCTTGTGGGGATTACAGAGCTTTAAACAACGCTACGGTTCCTGACAGGTATCCCATTCCTCACATTCACGATTTTACTGGCACACTCCATGGCAAACAAGTCTTTTCTAAGATCGACCTTGTACGAGCATACCATCACATTCCAGTAGAGCCTGCGGATATTCCTAAGGCAGCCATTACGACACCGTTTGGACTCTTCGAATTTGTCAAGATGCCTTTCGGGCTCAAGAACGCAGCACAAACCTTTCAGCGTTTTATCGACGAAGTCGTTCGTGGTTTGCCATTTGTCTACGCTTATCTTGACGACCTTCTCATTGCTAGTTCCAACTCTGAGGAGCATGTTCACCATCTTCGTCAACTTTTTCAACGGTTGGACGATTACGGCATTGTCCTGAACCCTAGTAAGTGTCAATTTGGTGTATCCTCTCTTGATTTCTTGGGTCATCGAGTAGACTCCCATGGTATTAGTCCTTTGCCGGAGAAAGTTCGAGCTGTTCGGGATTTCCCTCCTCCACAGTCACTTACTCAGTTGAGAGCATTTTTAGGTTTGGCGAACTTTTATAGGAGATTTATTCCTCATTGTGCTGAACTCATGCGACCCTTGACGGATTTGTTATCCACTAAGGCCAAGGACAAGCCTATCGATTTGACAGAAGCAAAGATTGCCTCTTTTGATCGCATCAAGTCCTCTCTCGCTGACGTTACATTATTGCACCATCCTACTCACCAAGCTGCTATATGTCTCATGGTTGATGGTTCTGATTTCGCTGTTGGTGGTGTTTTACAGCAGTGGATCAATGGTAGTTGGCATCCTCTTTCCTTCTTTTCAAAACGCTTACAGAAAGCTGAATCAAAGTATAGTACTTTTGGTCGCGAACTCTTGGCCGTCTATTTGAGCGTTCGTTATTTTCGACACATGCTGGAGGGCCGAGTTTTCACCGTATACACAGACCACAAACCAATCACCTTCGCACTTGCCTCCAAGCCAGACCGCTACTCTCCACGCGAAATTCGTCATCTCGATTACATTCCGCAGTACACAACGGATATTCGACACATCTCTGGGCGAGACAATGTAGTAGCCGATTCTCTCTCTCGCAATGTATTCGGTCTAACCACATCTCCAGTAAATTTTGCAGCAATGGCCTCCGCTCAACAATGTGACGAGGAGCTTCCCACACTACGGAACTCGTCGACATTAAACCTCAAGGATGAGCCGCTCTCCACTTCAGAAGGCACAATTGTATGTGATCTCTCAACCGGCATAGCCAGACCATATGTGCCGCAGCAATTTCGACGTGCTATTTTTGACTTGCTACACTCGCTGTCACATCCTGGCATCAGAGCAACACAACGTTTAATTACTCAAAGCTATATTTGGCCCGACATCAACAAAGATGTTAGAGATTGGTGTAGATCATGCCTAACATGTCAACAGGTTAAGGTACAGCGCCATACCATGGCACCGGTTGGTACCTTTCCCGCTACAAAAGCACGTTTCCAGCACATCCACATGGACATCGTTGGCCCATTGCCACCTTCCGATGGAAAATCCTACCTCTTGACATTCATTGATCAATTTACCAGATGACCCGAAGCTGTTCCTATCCATGACATCACTGCCCACACAGTAGCGAAATCTTTCGTTGAACGATGGATCCCTATTTTTGGAGTTCCATCCATAATCACAATAGACCGGGGTGCCCAATTTGAGTCAGCACTTTTCAGACAGCTCACTCAACTTCTAGGAGCTCAACGCATCCGTACCACAGCCTACCACCCTGTAGCCAATGGGCTGGTCGAGCGTTTTCATCGGGAGCTTAAAAGCAGCTATCAAAGCCACTGATCCCACCCATTGAACAGAGGCCCTCCTGTATGTCCTTTTAGGAATCCGAACGTCTTTCAAACAAGATCTTCAATGTTCAGCCGCAGAAATGGTTTTTGGCACCACCCTAGCCTTGCCCAACGATTTTATCTCACCTTTAGCCTCTGATACGTTACCTTATCCATCCGCCTTTGCTACGCGTCTCCAGCAACTTATGGTTAAGCTCCGCCCAGCCTTGACACGACCGTCTTCGCGTTCCACGCACGTTCATAAAGATTTAGCCAAGTGCACGCATGTCTGGGTCCGTATTGACGCTCTTCGCAAGCCTTTGCAACCGCATTATCATGGTCCTTACAAGGTCATTGATCGCCATGACAAGTTTTTCACTGTTTTTATGCGAGGCAGAAAAGAAACCATCAGCATCGACAGGCTCAAGCCTACTTACTTCGATGCTGATTTCACAGATCAGCAGGCATCACGACCAGAACCAAAGCGGAACGACAACCTGGTTACGCCTCCTTCTGCTCCGCCTGTCCGAACAGCTACTCAACCAACTCGTACAACACGGTCGGGTCGTCATATTCACTGGCCGCGACGTTACGTCCAGATTTTTTCCATTCTTTAAGCTTGTTTCCTTTTTCATCGATTGCTTTCCATTTTCAACCAATCTAGGGGGGAGCTAGCTGTAGCAAGTTTTATTTCCTTGCACCCTCATCTCCGGAAGTCTCAAACTTTCTTGGTGACGGGTTGCCCCGTTTGGAAAATACTTTAAGGGACTTGCTCGGATACACGCGTCATCTTAGCTTGGGACCTCCGCGACATGTGGATCATTACCAGTAGCTGACCTGTATTAAGATACTTAATTTCACCTATACTAGCATATCTTTACCTCGGGAACTTCAACCCTTATTATCTTTATTTGTTCGGACATTGCCCGCTCGCGTTAATCACTGCTCCGCGAGCTCTTTTCACCGGACTTAGTAACCTAATATACAATCACCTCCTGTCCGCGTCGCGGGTGATTATAGTTGATCAGCGTAGCCTAGCACGGTTGCTGTTCATAGTTTAGTAAGCCTAGGCGACCTACAGTACCACTACTACTTCACACCACCTTCGAGAAGTTCCAACCACGGTTCGGCGTAAAGATTCTCACGCCACCGATCTAAGCTTGGACTGAGCGACGGTGCGCTGTATTTTTTTTGTGTACTGGAGGACCGGCCACTTTTCATTTAATTTACTGGACGGACTAATCCGAATTATAAGATCAGAGGTGAGTGATTTACAAGATCTGTATTTAATCTCTGATTTAGAGAACGTTAGCTCTAAAGGTCTATCCTTCATGGGTGCTACGTAAATTACTTCTAGTCTTAGGCAAACTATAGTATGGTATTGAAGAGCATTGTCCTACATTTTCATAGTTGGCATTCGTGTCACTTTAGGAAGTTATGTATACTTTCTTGTCACAGTAATGCTCTAAAATGAGTATTAGTAACAGGCCTACAGTTACCTTCATCGTTCATGTATTGAATCATGGAAGCACCTTTTAGGCCTATAGTCGATCTGTTGGTGAATCTTGGTAACAGGAATGATGGTATCCCTAAGGTTCACCATTATATCATCAGTATCATAACCAAATTCAAGCGAAGTTGACCAGATTGATCCATTTTCTCGGACGATTGATGGATATTTGCCACCCTTTAATACTGCTCCATATCTCGTCACATTTGACGTCGGTGTGTCAACTGTTGGCTGTAAATTTCGTTAGACTTTCAGCTATGTTCTCTTGTAATGCAGTACGTTAATGCAGACGAATTGTAAACACGTAAACACATTACAAACAGTCTGTGCATGTACATCACGCCGAGCCGAGCAGTTTCTGTATCAGCTGACATATCACATGACACACGATAAGGATTTTGATTAGCTCTTTACTAAAAAATAATCGCTGCGATCGGAGAAGTCCTAACAACGCAAAGCGGACTAAATGAGTCCGTCTTAAACTGCTGCTTACTCTTAAAATAACACTTCCCGAACCATCCAACATCGAGAATTGTAATAAGCATATGAAAACACACCAGATTAACCTTGGTACTAAATATGTGCAACGATAGTGAACGATATCGAGCCTGCCCCGATGGACTATAAGGATTTTCAGTCCGAGTTTTGTTCGAAGTGTTGAACACTTGCGGCAAATTCTAGTCGTCTGTCGGACAACCTAAGCATTGTTTTAGGTTGTCCGACGTGATTTTTGGTCGTCTCGGGTGATCATTTCATTTGAACAATGATAGCTGCACCAGTTAGCCTGAATGTCGTTAAACCGGGACTCTCTATAATTACAATAAAGAACCAACCACAGCAGCTAGGTCATTTCTATTTCTTGCAACCATTTCATAATCACAAAAATTTGTCGCATTTAACAGACTTCAACTAAAGAGCATGTTCACTTGTTGCATTTTTTTAAAATGAAAATCGCATATAAATTAAATCAAGATTTCAAAGCGGATGCACGAATGGCAATTTCTGCTGTACACTCTAAAAAACGTGTTTAGGGTCTAAACACTTTTCTAAACACTTTTCTGACCCCACTTTGTAAACGCGTTTAATTCCTAAACACTTCAAATGTTTAGACATAA
>JAIPMN010031708.1:0-10645 GCA_020650975.1 Apostichopus californicus
TAGATAGATATATATTCCAACTCCCTACAATTCCAATTATATATATATACTGTAGTATGTGTGTATGTGCGTGTGTGTGTATGTCTGTGGTGTACAAGCCCTGGAGGGTTCACGGTTTGAAATATAGTGTTACGACACCCACACACAGACAAACATACAATATGAACAAAAGCAATATCTTTACGGTAGGTAAGCACGATAAACAGATACAGGTGATCAGCCACGAACAACAAATATTTACTGACTAGAAGAGGGTATAATACTATATATGTCAATCAAAGGCCTTTGGCATTGAACCCACTTTTAGAATAAAAAAAACCAATCCTCTGAGAGTTGATTTTAATCAGAAGCGTTCATCAACAATAGAACTTACAGATTACGGGAAAAATAGAAGAAAAGGTATCTTCTAATAAACGCCTATTATAACAGCGACAAGCAGATCGGCTATACACAATGATAGTATCATTGGATACGATGCTAATAGTTATTTCTTTTTCGCCCCCCCCCCCCTTTTTCATCTGATTTTATCTAATTTTTTGTTCAAAAGTTCACCATTGGTCAAACTGATTGGGACAATAACCTTTAGATGTCCTAAATGGTGTCATTGATTTGTATATACAATTTTTACCAAATCTTATTAATCTCCGACCCACAGGCCCAATGTCAAACAGAAGCATCCCCCTGGCCCCGGGGACAATTGTTACACCGCCCCCTTACAATTTTTTTACTCATCCTGAAAAATAATAATAATACACTTATCTTCTTTACCACATATTTCCCCATGACCCCTCCACATCTTCTCGACTCCCCCCCCCCCTCCTCTTAATTTACCCCGAGCCCCGGGTTGTAGCCACCCAGAGATAAAAAGAAAAGAGAGGATAAACCCATCACGATGTATCTGTTTCAGTTTTCAAAAGCGTTAGTAGTGGTCTTCAGCCTATATATATAATTCTTGCCAGAGCACTGCCTGCCTCATGACGTCATCGGTTACGTCATATATGTGCACAAATATCCGTTTTCTCGACTACGTTCTCACTCACTTATGATGAAGTATTGCCTTCACCGCGTGATCGATGTCTCACCGGCTTGTTTCTGAAGTGAATGTCATGCACGATGTACTACTGTCTCAGTAATGCGTTTGTCTTTGTATAGTTTGGCATTAAAAGTCATGATAATGTCCAATTCTAGGATACAACGAAAATAAATTCAGCTTGACTAGTTTCTTTTTTTGCAGTTTCTTTTTTTAAATTTGATAAGGTTGTATTGTTGCATGGAAGTGTAACTCACGTTGTGCATTATTGCTGAATGTACTGCATGTAAAATTAAGGTATAATTAAATAGTTCTGTGTCCTGCCCCCCCCCCCCACCTTCCCCTTTCCCCTTCCCCCTCAACATCAACTAAATAGGTATATAATAGTTACCATTATTTCATTGCTCCTGCATGCAAGTTCGTTAGAACTTTGCCTTTCATGTTGTTGTCTTAAAATCCGTTAGAGTTTTTCTTATTTTTATTTAACTGCACATGTCACCTGTATGATGAGTTCATTGGTATTTACGCAATGGTGTCTTTATCTTTGCATTATCTATCGCTTCGTATGTCTGTATGCCAGTCTACGTTGTTTTGCCTTCGAGAATTTCACACCTTAATAGTTAAGTCGTTTGGTTTTTTTGTGGCCAGGCTCTCAATATGTTGAGTGACTTTTCTTTAAAAACAATAATGAAAGAGTAGCCTTAATGGGTGTGATGACTCGCGCACAAAGAAACGTCTCATGCCGGTAATCTGACCTAGTTTCGAATGAGGTGTAACAGAAGTGTTAGACACCACCATCGATCCCAGAAAATACACACACACACACAGCTTGCTACCGTCGGTAATTAGACACTAGTGTACAGTCAATACATACAGCTACGGTCGATACCCACAACACAGTATATATAGCAGCGATGGACAACTCAGGTCCAGATAAAAGATAACAAGGTATCATGTTTAATTACTGTCTGCATTTTGTAGCGACGAGAAGAAAACTTCACTTGCAAGCAACGGAAAGTTAACTTTTTCAGAGCGCGGCACGCGGTTTGGGGCGAGTCTTCAATGCCTTTAATCAATTTATGCATCGCGTAAATATACCATATCCGCGTCATGTACATTATGAATCCATTTTCTAAGTGACTCGGAATACTCAATACTCGACATGTAACAACGTCATGGTCATACGGTTATAGCAGTCTCGCTATATAAGGAGATTGGGATCGAGAGTGGATCGGTTAAGTCGTATGGGTTTCATGCCCATTCTCTATCTCGGGTGACTTTTGAGTTTGAGTGACATTCAAGTTTGTTGGATGCCATTTTTATTCTGAATTTCGGGATTAAATGATAAATTGATCCTGCAGTAGAATAAAAAAGGCCGATACACGATTGCAACCACATACATTTCTCAGGTCAAAAATGGAGGGGGTATTGCTAGTATCATGTATGAATATGACATAATTTGGATTAAAAACATAAAGTCACAGAAAACGCAACGTTAAAGCGAACGTTCAATAGCCATAAGCGTTGCAACAAGTGGGATGGTGGTGGGGTGGTGTGGCCTCACTTTTGAAAAGTTGGGGTAAAAGTTATCCTTGCCCACCATCTTTCCTAAGTGCATGGGTGCATGATGAATGCATGATGAATGCGTGATGAATGCATGTTGAATGCATGATGAATGCATGATGAATGCATGATGAACGCGTGATGAATGCATGATGATTGGTAAGTGCATGGTGCACGATGAATGTTGCTGGACAATCCAGCTGTGTCCTTCGAATTAGGAAAACTGAAGGATTACCGGGCAATCAAATGATCACTTTTTAGGTTCACACTGCTAGCCTAACACAAAACCCTTGCAGTAGCCTATCTCTTGATGGAGCATATACATAACCTAATGACAGATACACAGAAATTACACGAATGCTAAATTGCCTGCTTAATTCGTCTCTTGGTCACCTAGTACAAAACATAACACTTTTCAGGTGAGAAAAATTCTCTAACCTGCCGGGGGTTTTCTACGCCTCATTAAGAAAACAAATCTCCGCTGCTTAAGGCAAAGCAAAATACTGTGAAACAAATCAGATAATTTGAAAATGGGATCGTGATTAAGACAAAATTTAGTAAGCGAGATAAAAAAAAATATCCACGTTTGAACCATTTCAATTGGAAGCAAGACATATACAGCCAAAGCAAGGATCGCGTGCAATTTACACAAGCTTATCGTGGTATCTCCATGATTTCCCCATTAGATCGAAATGAATCTGCCTAAGGGAGAAGGATGAGGGGGGGGGGGTGACCATAAAGAAAATAAGGAAACGGAAAGGCCGGAGCAAAGAAAGCACGTTGGCATAGATTTTAAAGATAAATGAACAAAACTAGACTCTCTGTTTATTTGTTTTCTTCAATCGTATCTTGAAGTGCATCGATGGAGGTAGACACTATATATTTGGTCTCAAAGTGGGGCTAATTTAAGCATTTTTTTTATATTTAGATATGTGAATCGTTTGCATTAGATATAGATAGATCAGCACATGAACCTCGTCCTTTAGTGAGTGAAGAGTTTTTTAGGTCATGGAAATAAATCGGTGTAGGCAATCATCTTTTATATACTGTTAAAACTTCACCGTATAGAAAGAGTGAGGTGACGTATGTATAAAGTGTGCTATATATAGTTATCCATTGGTTGTTGAGTTACTTTATACATGACAACTTGTTTTGTTTTAAACTTTTGAACTAAAATAATGTGGAAGGATGATAGCCGTTACTTTAGTGTTAGTGGTTGCAACCATCACTAAGTTAGTGCTGTACGATGTGTATATGTATACAAATAGGCACAGTAAATTAGTCATTGCGCAAAAGAAACCGTAGCTTCAATGTGATTGTTTGATTAAATATTGGGATAGGCCTATATTCGATTTAATACGGGGAGATATACTTGGTTTTTTGTAATACTGGTATAAATTTTATTTAATAATGGGATATGTTCGGTTTAGTACTGCGATATATTCTATTTAATACTGGGATGTATTAATGTTACTATAATTTGATTGAGTTAACACTAGTATTAAACTGATTTTGTTCCACTCAGCTTGCCATAGACGAAAAGCACGCCTGCCATTGTCTCACAAAAGTGTCGCCTTGCCCGGATTTGTAATGCTACGGGGCTCGGCACGAGCACGTTCATTCTTTATTACCAACTTGTAAAGATTAGATTACAATATATAATACCTGGAACAATTGATCATGAAAATGGTATGTAATATGAGTCGCTAATACAGGCGTCACACTGTCGCGAAATTGACACCAGATGGTCATACGAATAAGGAATTTTGAATTTCGCACGAAGATGGCCCCGAACTTGGTCAACAGCCAATCAACAGCCGAAGCAAGTACGATGCCTACAGAAGGTCACACGATGGCACCCGAACCACACACGAAGGCAACACGAAGATGTGCATTTCTATTTAAGCAGTTTACCCGCAGGACACACGAATGCCACACGAAGGCCACACGATGGCTACACGACGACGTATTGATAAGTACATTGTCGATTGCTAGAAAGGCAAATAGCAAGAAATGACAAAGTGAAATAAAATAATGCTTTGTAAGAGGAGGTGCTGGGCTTGTAAGAGTTGCTCATCATGTTCTCTGAGGTACATCAAAAGAAGCAATGCTGCTGCTTTCTTTTTCCTGGTTGTCTCATCACCAAAGTATGCCATTCTGCAGGAACTGAATTGTAGTTAATTGTGAAGGGCAAAATGGACACACGAATTCAACACGAAAATGAACCTTCGCAAGGTCTTCCGGCAATTTTTTGGCATGCCAAAGATTTTGCCACCGCTCACGAAGTTGCTGCCGGAGCCTGAAAAACTCCACCGGCGGTCATACGATGGCTTAAGATGCCCTCACGAATAGCCCGATGTTTTTACGATCAGAGCCGAATTTGAACATTTTCTTTATCGTGTGTCCATCTGGTGTCAACTTCGGGACAGTGTGACGCCGGCATAAAGAAATATAACAATAATAAATTGAAAATCCGCCAGTGTCCACCAGTGCACCGCAAATATAACACAATTGATAAAGGCAATCCTATATTTGCCACAAAACTTTTAACTTGCCAAATATTGTCAACACGTTTTAATATTATTTTCCTGAAACTTTCTGAACATTCAATTTTTTATGTTAAAGTTAGAGAGCCTGGCGTTTCGATCCTAGTATAGGATATTGTGTTCAGAGGCTAACTGAAAACGAGCCTATACCTAAGAAGACGATATGATAGTTTAGAAACCACATTGGCACACAACTATATATACTTAATCAAACTTTGGTTAAGTTTTCAAAACTTATGTCTTGGGGTCTCGGACTCTCCAGTATAATTCCTAGACATTGATAAAAACAAAATAATACATAATACTGTCAGAGTCGCCAAAAAGAGTGTCAGATTGGGGCGGTCAGACCCTGGGCGATCCAGGGTGGTCGTTTGGGAGGAGAGGGGGGTGGATAGAAAATGATATGTTACCGATATGCGTCCTATGCGAGGATGCTGCTCCGTGAGGGTGGGGTGTGGAACTCTCTTCAATCTCCTCCTTAGTCTGGCCTTAACGAGGGGAGGGGGAGGGGGAGGGGGAGGGGGGAGGGGAGGGGCCATGCAGGACCAAAAGAACCAAGAAGGTACGAAGAAGAAAGGACGAAATATAAAGGAGAGATATTGCATAAACAATAATAGTCAAAGTAAAATTTCGAAATTTATTCGTTAATGCTCGTATAAAATATAAAATAAAATCATGATATTAAAAAATAAAATGTCCAAATGAAAGCGGATGATGATAAATAATAAAATAATACATTGTTTAAATATTCATTAATTCTTGAATATTCATTAATTAAAAAAAACAATTCAACCAGTTGGGACAATTTTCCTAATGCTAACTACCTCTCTAGACTGTACTCCAATATCATGCTCCTCAAAGCACTGGTATTGGCAGTACAAACAGTTCCTAACCTTGATCTGATAGAAACAATGATATTCATACTGCTCGTACTGACAATACAAGTGCTCTGAAGCGGGACACGACACTACAGTATAGAAGAAAAAAAAACTTGTCCCGACTGGGTGAAATATTCATGATGATGGAAAACTATGGAATTTGCATTGTTAGATAGTTGACTGACTTGAATATCATAATAAATTAATGTTATCTATAAAATTATATTGCATACTAAAATCTGTACACACAACCCGGCTATTTGCCTATTTGCCGTTGGTCTTCAATGTCCGGTCATTTAACCATACCTACAATGCTTTGCTCAAAATGCAAAATAAAAACATTATTAAACGCTTGCTCCTAGCTTTTTTTTTTATTACAAATTAACCTCAACTACTAAAACAGAAACAATTTCAATTTGATTCTTTCAATTTTAATTCAGCTCCTGTGGTTGACTTTATTAGCTGTATACATAACAAAACTATCAAAACAGGCATTTAATAGAAAGTTTTCCGTTTCATTTCAGACACACCAATTTTTTTTTTGTTGTTGTAACTTTTCCACCGTATCTAAAGAGATTCGTCCTAACTTGATTATAACTGGTCAAACATATTAAAAAAAAACCTTTATTTGTCACATTCATCCCCATTTTCGTTCCTGTATTGTGAATATTGAGATTACGACGTATCAACCAGTTTAATAACAATGCACAACCCTCCCCCCCCCCCTCCTCCACCCCCAAATCTTAACATTTTTAACTCTTCACGTTATCAATCTTTTCCTAGGACTCTTTTTTTAAGTCGACAACAACTTACAAACCCTTTTTTATCTTTCTTATCAAATTCCATTATTCATTTCTAATTTTTCTCTTAATGTTATTTTTCACTTTTTTCGCTTATAATATGTTTGATCATAATAATGCACATTTGTCAGAAGTAATTTAAGTTCAAAAATCCAACAATTCTTGCCCTTGAGAACCCATTAACTCGCCGGTGTTTACTGCATAAACATAATAATTTGTGCAGCTTCATGCGGGTTCTAATTGTACTTAGCTAACTGTGGTATAATATTAGCAAAATCATCCCTTTTTTCTTTCTGTTGATTTTATTTAAACAATTTACACACTGGTATAGTTCATTCAACTTGTCTGACTTTATCATCTGCATTGGAGTTTTTGCCTTCAAGTTCAACTTTGCTAGACTGCTAAGGTGGCGGGAGATGGGTTAAATCTGAGAATGGGTGGAGGAGGAGGGGGAGGGGGGGGGGGGTTTGAGACAACAAACCTTCAAATGACAGTTGGAAATGTGTCTGTGATACATGTTAGCAAACTCCCAAATCACCTCGAAACTTCCCGACAAACTTAGACCGAAATACCCAGTACAATTTCAACAATGAAACGGACAATGCAAACTATCATTTAATGCAATAGCTGTTCAATTTATTTCCTATGGAACCCCCAACCCCTTCCTCCCCGTTCCCCCTCATTTTAGGCCTACCAAGCCAAGGATGTTCGAAAAAGTGTACCGACAAAAAAACCAAAAAAAAACAGTTTGTTTAACATGAGAAAACAGAAATATATAACCTGTACACTAGTAGCAGAAAACATCCGTTTTCTTCATTCAAGGCAAAAAAAAATTGCAAAATTTGTTATGCCTCAAAGCAAAACCAACAATATATATAACTACGTCAGGGTTTGTTTGTCTTTTTTGGGGGGTCTCTCTTGGAAAGATTTTTTGTTGTGAAGTTTACAGATATATTTTTAACTTACTAAAACGACATACTATCAGAAGACGCTTAAGGGGAGCTCTTGGAGTAGTTGGTTAAGACGAGACTTTTGACTTAGCTTAATTATTATATTTGGAGAGCGGATTTCTCTGAATGACAGCGGTTAGTTTATTGGTGACCCTACAGGGTTGTTCTTCAAATGTTAAAAACGGAAGCAGTTTAATATTTCAGGTTGGTTGGATTTACGTGTCTCCAGTATTGATTACCATAATGGTAAAACCAAAACAATGTCTTGTACTGAAAACATAAGACAAGTTAAATTAAAACAATGATGTTATCTTACATGAGATATGGTGATTTAGTATTTAGTTATACCCGAAGAGCTGATAGCATTGGGAATATGATGCTCCACACAACCCCCTCCTAAGTTTTTGGAACAAATACCCCCCCCCCCCTCCCAACTCCCCACTCCTCCAGCTACCGAAATATAAATGAGCTGTGAGTAATACTTCAACGATGTATCATGATACATCGGCACCCCTTCTAATAATAAACGTCAACATAGTGCCGTAATAGAAAAAATCCTTTCCAACCCTTAAATGGAAAAATTGTATATATTGCTCTTGGTTGTACCCATGAAACCCTTCTCCGAAAGCCGACATCTTTTCAAATCCTGACGAAGTCTTCAAACCATTAGTATTCAATTTATGGGTATATGCTTCACATAAGCTAAGTTGTCAGTTTTTTTAAAAACTTTTAGTTGAACTCGACCATTGTGACAAAATTATATATATTTATATTTGGACAGGTCTCTTAACTTCACAGTACCGACAAAAGAGTTAGATGAGATTCGCCTGAACAGTTTATGCCCTACAGGATAAATGTCAGGCATCTATAAGAAAACTGATAACAGAGCTCTTCAACAACAGGCTTTAAATTAAGTAGATACTTTGTGATAAAACCAAATAGCCCAGATTAACAGGTTAAGATTTTCCATTATCTTTAAACAATCTCGTCTCAAGTTAGAAGTGACCCTCTGACCCATAATATAAACAGGCATGGGCAGTTTAGCTAGATGATAGCATAGATAAGAAGGGTGTTGGTGAGGGGGTGAGGTGGAGGGGGGGGGGTTAGTATGTGATAGAACTGACATGTGATCAGGGAGAAGAAAACTACCAAATGGAGTTCAGAGCTATTTAAAAGAATCTAAGCAAGGTTTGCTTTCTGACTAAATTTTTTTTTTCTTTTTCTTCATTTCGTTTTTGTATTCTTTTGTTCCTTCTTTTACAAAACTTGTTTGACCATAGTTACTAATTAGAGAAAAAATAACATCTTTCCTAGAACTAAGCCCAACTGACCTTTATCATATTGCATAAGAAAAGCTACCAGATGAAACTACCGTTGGTCTTACAGGTTATGCGACATCTGAGCAAATTAATTTATCTTAGTGATACAGTAAAAAGAAAAACCCCAACTTTTTGATGATAATATTCAACTCTTCCATTTTTTTTTACGTGACAAACGAAGTTGAAAATGCCTCACAATTCCACTTAGACCAACAGATTGACATAGACAGGATTCTAATTATTCTCAAACTTTTTGGCCAAGTAATTTCCATTCCAAAAAAGCCATTAGTAAATTTCATTTTTTTGGGGGGGCTTAAAAACCTTTTGGCTATTGAGGTAACCTCTTTCCTAACAAAACGGTTTCTAATCTCCCAAAATGTTTTGCCAAGTACCTTCATCAGATATTTTCCAAGATATTTCCCTGATACGGATCTATACAAAATATTTTATCCAGCTGCATTTTGCCGATAAAAATGGTCGGTACGAAAAAAAACTACCAGTAGCGAGAAAATTGACCCTGTGGATTGGTCGAAACATTTTCAATGTGTCATTTAAAGCAACGTTGTTCCGATGGCCGAAATGTTACAGTTAAATATTGAAGAGAATAACTATTCCATACTGTTTCGGTGAAAATTGCATTTTGATATCTTGTCCATAACTTTAAGGTATGGCTGATTGAATGTAACCTATTTTGACTAGGCAAAAGTTTGTTCATCCGAGATATAATCATGGCATATGTTTTTTGTTCAAAATATTCCCTTTTCCTTTTATAATCATTTTATCGATTTATGATACATTTTCAAATGTTTTGCTTAATAGAGATCAAAGTTCACTGTACTTAGTGTTTCATCAAACGGTGAAACTTGGTTGTAGATATAATACTTTCCTCTGTAGACAAAATGATTTTCAATATTTCAACATGGGAGTGTTAGTTCATTGGTTAACGACGGTGCCTTTCAATCATAAGGTCCCGAGTTCGAGTCACTCCAAGATTTATGTATGTCGTCCAGTTACAGAGTTGTTGACAATTGACAACTCATAATCACGGACGTTTAATATGAATGTAAGAGACTGACTTCGGTCAGCTTGGGGCTTTGATAAGCCAATGAAGACTTCTTCGCGAGTTCCTGCTTGCAGGAGGATCTAAAATACATACTTACATACATATTCAAAGAAAGAAGAAAAAAAAACATTACTACCATGAAATCATTCACACTTCTGTGGCCAGATGCATTCACAAAATATTTCACCGAAACTTGAAACATATCATATCTTCGCCATGATACAAAATGCTACGAGGATGTGGTTTAGACCTACAGATACAGAGAACCCAGTTGTGTTACTGGCAACGACGATCATCTGATGTCGGTTTTTAAGTCTTGCAAACAATGCAAGCTTCGCCAGAGCTGCAATCTCGGTGATAAAGATGACCTGAAGAAGTAAAAATTATAAAAACATCGAAAAAATGAAGAAGATACAGAATGTGAAACTTGATTATTATGATGGTTTCTCTAAAAAGGAGACACAAACCGTACCATCATTAATGGTTCATCTAATAG
>JAIPMN010031715.1:0-19155 GCA_020650975.1 Apostichopus californicus
AAAAGATTCAAATGCATGACATATCACTCACCATGATTTTAATTTCCCGCTTACAGACATTGAGGTCCTGTTCATTATTTACAAACATTCTCTTGAGGGCAAACTGTTGACCATTGCGTGCTTTCACCAGAAAGACCAAGGCAAACCCACCTGAAGGAAAAATGAAATGGAAATTAGATATCTATAAATATATATATATACAGGTATAGTAGAATGAAGCTGACATCATCAGAAGAATTTTTTTATTTTTTTTTATTATTGTCATCTTTAATGAGGGTAGTCCTGCTCAGTGCAGAAGCACTGCTTTCCAGAGGGACCCTCAATATCTATTTATGATTTTGTTTGGTAACCAAATTCCATTTTACATTATATTACACGCTATATGTCCAAAGATGATGTTCTCTGTTTTGCAGTAGTGGTCTGTTTCAAAAGTTGGCAGTATAAACAGAAATCTCCAGGGTTAAACCTGACCTACTGTATGTAGAGTTAGTTGAAACTTGCAACAACTTAGCAATACAGTATGTACAGTATGTAATAGTATGAGTACAACATTATGAATGAGTACAAGCAGAATTCTCCTAAGTACAGTAGGTATGAGTACAACTACATGAGTACATGGCTCTGGTCTATCTAAGGGTGAGTACAAGTTTGTAACCTTGCAATTATGCCTACAATAGATTTTCAAAATGCCCAAGGACTAGGTATGGCGATACAAATTCCACGAGCTCGAGTACCAGTATCTATAACCAACTATGCTGGAATGGGGAATACAGTAGCAGAGTAAACGGACTCACAACAATTCACTAACCGGTAAGAATTATATTCTTCAACAATTTCAGTGCGAAAGTGGAAATTTACATGGTAAAGTAGTATCATATTCACTACCAATGAGAAAACAAAATGGAGTACATTGGCAAGATCGAAAGATGCGAAACTGCAGGGCAAGCTGTCAACTTATATTGGAGGCGAAGATTCTCTCTGAAAACAGATTCTTGAAAAATAAAATCATCAAGGTTCTGGTTTTCTTCCAGCTCAGCTACTGTATTACTAAAGTAATATTGTAAATGGACTTGCTATCAATATTACTAGAATCCAACATTTCCTTCATGCGTGTCACACACTGTGCGCTACCAATTAATTAACGCAAAAAGGTCCATACATGTTACTATTTGGAGATCAGATGCAGGGTAAAATAATCACTCTAAAATTGTCAAAGGTGTACATAATAGTGTGAACGTCTGTATGTTAAGTCATATATTCGTGTGTCTCCGGTGTAAATGATAAAACTTACTGGTTTATATATTTACGAGTGACCCGCTTACCTGTCTCCCCACAACATTAGCACCTCATTCTACCGTGTCTAGTATGCCCTGGTAATCTTTTAACACTGTGCACCCTAAGTGACCGGCCACTTCCGGTCAATGCCTTTCCTTCTCATTCTACCACCCAAAGTGTTTACACATACGTTTTCGTAGTGGATTAAAATCTTTCGGAAATTGCCCGGAATATATTGGATATATTGGTGCTAATGTTGTGGGGAGACAGGTAAGCGGGGAGCAAAGTAAATATACTATATGTACAGTAGTCTCTAACTGTGTAAAATACTCTTTGTGAGAAAAGTCCTGTGTATAATCTCCTGTACAAAGTAAGTACAAAGTATGTACTTTAATCAGTTTTGTGTGTCTAATGTGTACAGTAAATTAAACTAAATGTTACATTTTCACCTAACCCTCAATAAAAGTCACACTGTATCCTTTTGACAGCGTGTTGTCCAGCGTGTTGCCTGCATCGGTTTAAAAACCATCCCAGCGTTGTTTTTGTTGAGATATCTTGTTTACAAGGTTTGCATATTTTATACACTTCTGCTGACCTTTAACCTCTACCACAACAGTAGGCCTTATTGAACATAATTATGGGGCATCCATACACATATATACTAAGTTTACAGTCCATCCCAGCTTCCATCCTTGAGGTAATATACTGTTTACAAGCAACAAATCACACCCACCATGGATAACCATCATGATTGCAAAAGGTTAAGATTTTGATAGAAGACAAAAACACATCATCTTTTAGTAGCCGCTAGCTAGCAGTGTACCAAGAATAGCTCTTTTAATAGTGTATATCCATGTATGTGACTATTAATAGTACGGACTGTCATATAAAAGTCCTCGTAGAGTTCAACAAAGGATCTAAACAAGAGATAACACCAATTACTGCATGGGTGACTACAGAGAGCATCATTCTATTTAAAACCACCATTCAATGGATATATGTACTGTATTTGCATTTAATATGAGACCAAAGGATTTCACGATCCTGCAATGAGTGACTGTTTCCCACACATTTTTAAGCCCATTAACTGCCATTCTGCCTAAGTGGGAGTATGGGAAGGGTAGTGGAAAGAGGTGGCAGAGGTGTATTTTCCCCCCCCCCCCCCCGGTAACATTAGTAGTGATACTCCAAAACTCAGCTAGAGGCCGCGGCTTACAAGGTAATAATTTAGGCCTAAGCCAGCCCACAAGTGGGGAGAGAAGGGACAAATATAAAGTAAACAAAAAACGAAACTATGAGAGAACAAACGAGAAGTAAACAAACAAAAATAAGGAACGAGGGAAAGAACTAACGCAATAGCGTGTGTAGCCAAAAAAGGCGGGAACTAGCGTAACTACGGTAAACAAATCGCAGAACTGCTACCGGCGCTAGTGTTCTGCACAGGAAAAAACGGAGCGAACATCGCTCCCGAAAAACAGCCCTAAAAACCCCTCTAATAATAAGAAAAGGATACTTATCGGGCTGCAAAGGCTTCAAATACTTCCAAGAATAGTGGATGGGAAAATATTTCCGATCCTAATAACCAAAAGTGGACGAAAATCGGTGGAGAAATTCCGCTCGAAATTTTACGATGTAGACACTTTGGTTGGTAGAATGAGAAGGGAGAGCAGTGACCCGTGAAGCCGGGTCACAGAGGGTGCACAATGTTAAAAGGTTACCAGGACATTCTAGGCGCGGTAGAATGAGTGTGCTAAGTTGTGGTGAGACAGGTAAGCGAGGAGCGAAGTAAATATTGAAATTACTTTGGCTTTATAAAGTAACTTGGCAAACTTAACTGGCAAAGTCCATCTCCATTCAACAAGATCTTCCTACACTTGGGTAAGAATTAATTTATTTCTGCACATTAACATGATAATAAAGAAAGATGGCCATAGGTCAAAGGTCTTTGCATTGAGGAAAGGGGGGAGGGGCTGGGACATCCTGAAAGCTCAGACCCTCTATTTATTGATCTTTAGAGGAAGGCTAAATGATGATTAAGCTTGGCTTACTTTTAAAGGCGTCAGATTTTCGCAAAGCAAACAAAAATCAACCGAAAATCGGGGTGTTAATGTATACAAATATATAAACACACATGAGAATAATATATTCCAAGAATAATAGCTGTTAAGAAGAATATGGTACGTTCCTTAAAGAAGGAAAAGGCTGTGGGTGGATGGATACAAGTTGGAAGTAGGTGAGGTCAGGGGGCACAGTAATAAAAGTTGTAGATTCTAGGGAAAAATTATAATGTTTCACATTTTACGAGGTTGATGGTCATAGAATAACAAATAGAAAGAGTCTTCATTGTAGCATGAGTTACATCACAATTTCTTTATCAAATCAATACTCTTTCCCAGTAATTATGACGATTATTTTTGTCCGGATATTGTAAGGCCTGCACTTTTGGATAGAAAATGCCTTTTTCTTTTGCATTGAAATTTCAATCTCATCGAAGATGCTTAGGGACACCAAATCCAACATATAACATGAGATTTAATGCAGGGGGGAAAAATAATCCGGTATCTCATCAAAAAATTGTTATGCAACATGGGCAAATTATATATTATATAGTATTTTATATGGGACAAAGTTGACAGCCTTCAAAACTGCTACACGGAAGTTGGATACTAAATTATTCTCAGTAAAGGTAAAGAACATTAAAGAATTCTGACATTACTTGCTCGATTTGCTCAAATGGCAATTCTCTATGAATTTTGGAACAATTACTGTATATATATATATATATATATATATATATATATGCAGTACTGTACACAAAACTTACTGGCTAAGAAAATGTTACAAATGATAACACTAAACAACCTGCCTCCCTCCTATGACCCACTTTGTCCTCTTTCCAAATCTACTGTACCACTTTCACCAGCCCACCAGTGTTTCCACCACGATTTGACAAGATTTTTCACCTTGCCTTAAAGGGTGTGGAGACTCGCGTAAAAAAAGAAACATCTAATGGCGGTAATCTGACCTAGTTTCGAGTGAGGGTTAACAGAAGAGTTAGAAACCACCATCAATCCCATAAAATACACACAAAGCTTGCTACCGTCGGTAATTAGACACTAGTGTACAGTCAGTACATACAGCTGCTGTCAATACCCACAGCACAGTGTACAAACAATACAGTGATGGACATCTCAGGTCCAGCTAAAGATTACAAGGTATCACGTTTCATTACTGTCTGCATTTTGTAGCGACACGAACAAAACGTTACTTGCAAGCAACAGAAAGTTAACTTTTGCAGCTGGCCGCACACGGTTTGGGCGAGTCTTCAATGCCTTTAATAAAAAATGGCATTAAAAATATTGTTATTGTGATTAATTGTTTTTTTCAGTTGAGCTAGATAAGTGCATTCATTCAAGTTTACTATACCATAAAGCATTTCTTGTTTTTGTTTCACTTTCTCGTTCCAGTGCTTTGTTTTCTTAGGCCTTTAAACCTTTAAAAACAGGTATAAAATGCCTTTCAAGGATAAATTAAACAGTTGGTTACCCTGGAAGCTACTGATAACATTTATATAGTCAACTGTCTAAACATTAAATACACCAAAACCTCTGAGAAAGTCAGGACAGACTTAAAGGCCGACTTTGGTATTTTATGGGTTCACATTATATAGACAGTGATATTACAGTATTCTGTACACTACAGTAATGTAGGCTACCTTACTTTGTAATTTACAGGACATTGACTATGTCTTGTAATGTCATCTGAACTTTATCCCACTCAGCCTCCATGGTTTTTACCCGTCACTGCATACGTAGGGCTGCAGGAAATGTTATCTCAGTAATAAATACCCTCTGTCTTTACTTTTACAACGTACACTTAATTTAACCGGGAACAATATTATAATTGTGATATGATAATTTAAGAAGAAGGAAGTACAAAGGACAGTACTGTACAATTTGGAAGTTCAAGGTGCTTGCAAGGATTTTCCAATCCCTTATCTATTTGTTAATACAGGTAAGGGCAATATGAACTACTGTGTAACATGTGTGCCATTTCATTCATGTTCACTAACGAATATTGATTACCCACATCTAGGCAGTTTCCCCAAAACTTGCCGGTCTGGGTATAAATTACAAATGACGATACTTACCTGTCTCCCTAGTCCCTTCTACAAATACACTGAAATCTACCTAGCCTACTTTGGTCGGTATCCAAATTATGGAAAAGACCAAGAACCTAGATTCCAATTCCGTACGAAAATCGCTGTAGGAAATCCGGACAACAAAATGCACAATGTTGGCACTTTGGATGGTAGAATGAGAAGGGCATTGACAGGAGGAGCCGGTCATAGAGGGCGCACAGTGTTAAAAGGTTACCAGTTCATTCTAGGCACTGTAGAAGGAGGTGCCAAGGTTGGGGGAGACAGGTAAGCGAGGAATGAAGTAAAGACACTGAAATCTACCTAGGCTACTTTGGTAACATTTCAGCACTGCGCCCCCATTGACCTTCGTACTTTAGGGTCAACGTCCACTTCCTCTCTCTTCCACATCTACCGATGATCCAAAAGGGTAATTACACTTTAAATTACCTACATCAAGCTAGATGGGACACTGTGCTTCATTACATCAATGTTTTATCACAAAACTTATCTGATTTGGTTATTTACAAATGATAATCCTGACCTCTCCCAAATCAATTAATACATGTACCCTGATCTACTGTACCTTATGTAATGTTATGTTCTGTTTAATTGCATTGGTCTACAGAAGTAACAATTAATTAAGTCGAACAACACAAGCACAGCTGCTTTCAAGAGCTAGTATGCATCTAAGTAGAACCCAGCTTAAATCTGCACACGGACAGTTCACAGTACTTAAGGTAAGTTTAAAATATTCTCCCCTTTGTTCCAGTATGAAACTGAATTTTTATTCAGAAAATCAACCTGATGGCAAAATTGCAACCAACAGAGTCACCCTGAATTTCCATGGAAAGAAGATGCAAAAATGGAAAAAAAATTAAGAAAACCCTGAAAAGGACACTTCCATTTTCTCAGAGACAGTACATCATTGATTCTTCACAAATTTGCAAGAAAGATTACACAGAAAGTCAGAACATTTTATGTAGGTTTCAATAGTTAACAAAGAAAAATTCTTTTTTGGGAAAACCCCTGCAATTAATCTTCCAAACTTTCAGCCAACGGTTCCTGCTTTTCGGAAAGGTTACCAGCCAAAGGTTATCAGAAAGCAACATCAGTTGATGGCAGTAAATTTGTTACAAGTATTTAGGAAGTAAATCCCAGGTTGTTGTAAGTTTGAACCCAACTTTAGTGCAATATTTACCAAGTGACCTCATATCATTATCCTCACTGCTCAAGGGGATTTACTGTACACTCTTTACCAACAGTACTAGCTGTAGGAGAAGCTATAAACAAATTATAAACTGGAATATTGATACTGTTTACAAAGTCCAAGCAATACTAGGGAAAAGGGAAAGTTCTGTTGGGATTCCCCTAAATTTTGGTAACTTGCAGTAACCAATTTTATGCATATGGTACTGAAATTTCTGTTTGATTCTGCCTTAATTGCTGTATTGGGAGTTGCTGGGGTCCCCCCCCCCTCCCAAACCCCTTTCTTTAACACTGTGTCTTTTTCCAAAATTAAGAAATCAACATTTATGGATGACTTTATAGAACTGTACGCACAATATGAAGTTAGGCGTAAATGTTGGTTTTACCATTCCCAACATTTGGTCACATTCAGACTGAATGTGGGGGGGGGGGGGCAGCAACTCCCAATACAGCAATTAAGGCAGAATCAAACAGAAATTATCCCACAGACCCAAATTGCACATTGTGTGAAACCGAAGTGCCAACTGTGTGAAACTGCGCAGCTCAAAAGATTGTGGCATATGTAGCCTGGCTGCAATAGAGACCCTATAGTAGGATGTACTATAGGGTCTCTAGGCTGCAAGAGGTTGCGGCCCCCTCAGCATCCTACTTTTGGCACAGTGACTAAATACATGCAGGTTAAAATAGTCATGGTCATCTCATACCTGTTGGTTGCACACATAATTTAACGCCAGTTGTTTTATTGATGCATGCCACAGACTGACTTAATTACCTTCCATTCTGCATATAAAATGATGCATGCCACAGACTTAAATAATTACCTTCCATTCTGCATATAAAATGCACAGGTACCTTACAGTATTATACATCATGGGTCAACAAACTTTTTCATGGACACAGTGCACATAATTCTGTGTACAATATAATAAACCATAATAATTATAAGAATGATGTAGGCATAGCACACAGCTGTGCAAGGTAAAGTAATATGACACTCAAATGACAAATATTTTGAGAAATGAAATCTAATTGATACTCACTCACTTATCATCATTCCTTTGATGGAAACAATATATGAATGGAGGGTACTTCTAGTGTACATACAAGTTTGGTCAATTGCAAGCTCTTTTCCAGAAGTAACTGGTAGATTCTTTGAGTGGTGTGTGCGCATTATAAGTCGTATTATTATTATTATTATTAGGGTAAAATATAGTTGACCAAATGCAACAAGGCAGTTTAACCTAATGTAAATAGATACTGTACATGATATTAAAGTAGCTAGCATGTGCCCCATTCATATATCACAGTTTTTGTTTGTTTTTTGGGGTATTATAAAACTCTTTGTGTTTCCTAATTTGACCAACTACTTAGCCATCCATATAACAATCCTCCAACCAGAATTAGTATTAGAATATTAAAATCAGTCCTTCCTACTGTACTTTCTGTCAGCGTGCTTGCATCTCTCGCAACGTTATCACAAAACGCTTTCCAGTCCATGTTCCACTGTATCATTGGAATCTCCCAAAACTCTTACTATACTGTAGCTTGGGGCAAAATAGGCAATTTTTGAAATTGGCATTTGTAGCTCACTGTAAGATATTGAGACAATCGAATCAGATCCTAGCGTTTAAATGCCAGGGGAGCTGGCAATGGCATTCAGGAATCTACCACTTTCCCAGCTTTATCAAAAAAACAGGAAAAGAGTTGAAGTACAGTAGTTGAGGTTACATTATACAGTGCTGTACATTTCAGTTGGTCATCCCAAGGACATGACAACAACAACAATCTACACATGTAGTGGAGAGGGGAATTTTTTTGGGGGGTGGGGCTGGGGGTTTATTTTTTAATTTTTGATGATGTCTTTTCTTCAGTTAGTTTTGGCCCAGTGGTAACCTCAAATATGTTAATAACTTAAAAAACATATATGATGTAGAACCATTTGAAGTTTGAAAGGATATGGGAAAGAGCTATTTACTCAAATGTAGCAGTTTTTGACATCACGCCAAGGTTTTTGATTGCTTTTGAATGGAACTGCTTTTTTTGACAATCCTACACATTTTTAGTTTTCATTTGTCTCTCCTTACTCTTGCTGGTATTTCCTTGTGGTTCTGACTTTTCTGGATTGAAAGAATTCCTTTATATCGAATTTTCATTACCACTTGCTATTCCTTTTGAACTTTCCAAGCTTCCTTACAGTATATCTTTCCTTTGAAGATTTCAGCCTGTTTTTCCTGAGCAAATATTATTCTGTACATGCATACAGTATATATTGGTTTGTGCTTTGAAATTTAGGCTTAGTAGCCTTGTTCTTTCTGAGTGTATGCGTACAAGATATGGGTGATGACCCAGAGGAGGGTCAATGGAGGTGGGGAATGGGGGGTGGATGCAGTGCTAAAATGTTACCAGTAACATATATCATAAAACTTACTGGTTTAGATATTTACGAGTGACTAGCTTACCTGTCTCCTCACAACCTTACCACCTCATTCTACCGTGTCTATTATGCCCTGGTAATCTTTTAACACTGTGCACCCTCAACGACCGGCTCCTCCGGTCGTTGCCCTTCCTTCTCATTCTACCATCCAAAGTGTCTACACATGCGATTTCGTAGTGGATAGTAAAGCTTATGGAAATTGCCCGGATACATTGGATTTACTATCCACTACGAAAAAGCATGTGTAGACACTTTGGCTGGTAGAATGAGAAGGAAGGGCAACGACCGGAGGAGCCGGTCGTTGAGGGTGCACAGTGTTAAAAGATTACCAGGGCATACTAGACAATTCAGGGTTCGCAGGTTTCTTCCGGGGTGGAAAAAACCGTGGAATAAACCGTGGTTTTTTCCACCCGGAAGAAATAGGTTTCTTCCAGTTTCTTCCGGACAAAATGGAAGAAACTCATTTTTTGGGGAAAAACTGTTGATAAAGTTTCATAACAACCTGCAATGATTTGTAACTATGTAATCAATGGACAAGAAGCACTATAGTGTCATCTAGGTAGTCTATATCTAGGTTTGGAGCACATGACCTGCTTCCAGCATATACTGTACACAATATAGTACTAGGCTACTAGCAGCGGACAATTCAGGGAACCAGGAAACAACTATGGGCAAGCAATATTTTGCAGACCAGAATGGTCCTGATTATAGCCCAGTTCTTAGTTAAAAACTAGTTTCTGAGTGGAAGGGCAAGTGTTCCCTGGAAACTAGTTAGGCCTGCTACAATGCACACTCATTACTACGATTACATTGATCACTATGACCATATGTTTCAATCCTACTCCTGAAGCCTGCATTGTTACAATTACAATGGAGCTGAATAAACTTTGCCCTAGTTGAGACTTGGAAGGTGAGGGTGATTTGCCAGATTTACAGTATGGCCAGTTATGCAATTCTGGTTGATGGGGGGATCGCTAGATGATAAGTAGTCCTTCAATACTGTGATTTATAAGCAAACATCTTTTGGTGTAGAAAAACAACCCAAAATTATAATCAAAACAAAAATATCATATTTTGATGGTTTCAATGGTATGCATTTCAGTCAGATGGTGGTAAACTATTTGTCTCTTTATCATGTATGTGGGTTGTGCTGCGTATATGCCAATTTTCACAGTTTCTTCCGGTTTCTTCCGGTTTCTTCCGGAAGAAACCCGGAAGAAACAGGTTTCTTCCAGTTTCTTCCACGTCCCTGGAAGAAATAGGTTTCTTCCGGAAGAAACCGAACCCTGCTAGACATGGTAGAAAGAGGTGCTAAGGTTGTGAGGAGACAGGTAAGCGAGGAGCGAAGTAAATATTAGGCTACTGTACAGTAGGTAAATGGTAAGGTGCAATATTAGAGTCAAGACAGGTATTAGAGAGAAGCACATTAAATCTTGTCAGTCCAAGGACAACTAAAAACACAAAAAAAAAATATGTTACAAATTTGCCCAGGCTGTGAGGTATATGGTTCCTTGTTTTGCTTTGTTAATAATGGTTTCATACACCTGATACATTTAAGGTGCAGCACTGTGGTCCAATAAGTGTAAACTACATGCAGACATTCAGGAGATGAGGAGGGTTTCTGTATTTACCAGTATATATATGCAGTCCAATGACTTACATCCTGCCCAGAAATTGATAGTTCCTACCAAGATACAACTTATACTTTTGACTTGATATTCATCTCCTTGACCTGGCTCCCTACAGTAGATACCATCAACTTTAAAGCCAACTTTAAGGAACACAAAACTATGTTGGCAGCGTGCACTGCTTTTTAAGACAAACACTGAGTATAAAATCGTAAACGAAAAAAAAAAAAAAATGAAAAACAAAAAAGTCTGCTAAATACTATAGTACTATGGTACTTTATTAGAGAACTACAATGCTTTAAAAGGTCTAGAATTTCAATTTAAGCCACTTGCTCATTTAAATGCCCCCGGATATTAAAACAAATTCCATCCGGCATTTTCCTTGAATTAATATAAAGGCAACATACGTCTGTACACTGGCAGACAACTACAGCAGGAAAACATGTTGTGTTTTAAACATTATGATAATTGGTAAGTACTAAGAAAGTTTATTGGACAACAAACAATTAAGAAGGTTAGTTTGTTTTCCTTACTTTTTTCCACCAAAAAAAGTCTCATGGAAATCAATATGAAAGAAGACAGTCTACTTCCTATTTGTTGCATTCGAGTTTAACGAAAAATGCAAAGAATCTGTCAGGTGTCAAAAGTGGAAAAAAAAGACCAAAACTAAAATTCCTGCTTGAATGATCTTACATAAATAATATACAGTACTTCAAAATAGGGGAAAAAAATGTCTTTCATACAGTGAATGTCCTCATTGCAACTGTACGTGTGTGTGTGCATGCACTAACACACACACATGTGTCATTACGGTATAGTAATATTACAATCACAGGACTTACTAGACTCATGAATAAAGCAGACAAGGCTAAAACCAGGGTACTAGCTGGCCCCTGGATGCAAATTCCAATCAATAACATAATTTTTTTTAACTGTTACCCTGACTCCAATGCTGCCTTGAGTAATGTACAGTAGCAAGAAAAAATAGATATAAAAAAGAGATATAATTTTTTTGGAGGGCAGGTGGGGAGGGGGAGGGGAATAATGTTGGTTTGAACAAGATTGTCAAGTTTTTGTGCCCCTCTCTCAGGTTGTTAAAGACCCAAATTGCAATTCTATTTTCAAATTGCAATTTCATTAAGATCAATTTTAAATTTTTGCAGTTCATAAAAACTTCATGTGACTTGAAGTCAATAATATTAATAACCACAGATCTGTTATTTACTAAATAGTAATCGAATGCAAGAAAACCGTTGCTCAAACTTTTCTAGTCACGAAATCGGTTGCAAAGCAAAACATCTAGATCTAGCATACGTTAGTCCGTTTACATTAAGGATCAGATACCTCCCACAGAGTTCTGCACTTAAATGATTTTGAAACCATGAGCATTTACATTAGACCCTGTGCCTGGTATCAGAACCACTGTAGGCATTGGTGAAAATTCCAAACTAAAAAAAAAACAGTTATAAAAGTTTGCTACAAACCATGGTACAGTGACATCCTGTACTGGTAAGATACTACATTTAAGACGTGTATTGAGTAATGAGTCTGTGTGATATTTATATATTAACATAACTTTCGAACACATTTGCACAGTACAATGTGTTTCTGACGTACAAAGGGTATCCATCCTCTAATATTTAATGAGACATGTAGAAAAATGATTGATAAGCTAGACAGTGCAATCATGATATCTTCAAATAAAGATGGTGTATAATCAGTTAGGTACAGTAGGTGTGCACAAGGTATCATTTATCCAGTACTGCATCTAGCAAAATGCTACTGTATGCAAAATGGTCAGGTTGCTATAAATATGCAACAATGTATATAGACGTTTAGGTACATGTTGTAGGCACACCCCAAACCTTACCTTAGCTTTGGAATGACTGTTTGCTGTACATATGAACACCCTAGCCTAGTGGTATCAATCTTGCACTGTGCCCCCCCCCCATGACCCTCAGGGGTCAATGACCCTTTCCATCCAAATTTACCATGCCTTTGAAGCATCTGTCATTTTTTTCAGGTTCATAGGAACCATTCAGTAGTAACTGTATACCATAAGAGACAAAAAATACATATATTGAGGCTGCCATACTGGTACACAAAATAACTCAATTATTGTATTCCCTTGTACATGCAGCAGTAAACAGGGAAACCTGACATGATACATTTTATGTACAGTGTACTATCAGGTGCGGGTCTTAATTTATGTCAACATCAGTAAGCTTTACTCCGACTTGTAAACAAATCTTACAGAAAGCCAACTGTGAAAGAAATCATTGATGTAACAGTTGCTTAACATGACACGACAGGGACAACTTCATATATATTCTTATTATATTAAATATGAACAGAACTTTCAGTTTACATACTAAAAACTAACCCTCACTTTAACCTTCTCTCATCCCACTCCTCCCCCCCCCCCTCCACACCCAATCCCTAGTGTACCTTTGTACCTAATCTGCTTTGAGATTGTTCTTTTGATGTAAAGCGCTATATAAGAATAAATTATTATTATTATTATTAATCTAGCAGAATAATTACTGCTTAATCTGCAAAAAGCTATACATGTATGAACTATTACACTGTAAATTTTCAGATTATTATTCTGTACAGATCCAAGCACCTGTCAAATATATTTTCTTTTAATTAAACTGTTCTGTTTGTGTACTATGTACATGAATATAAACTACATCTGGTGACCTCGGAATTGGCATTAAAATGCCAGACAACTTTCTTTATATGCATATCTTATAAATAGTGTACTTTAATATAAACACTTAGTGAATATACTGTACTGTGAAAGACCTCAGAGATGCAGCTGTGTCCAAGAGGGGGGAAAAAAACCGAATACCAATGACAAAATCTATCCATTAAAGTTTTTAGTAGGGGCAGAGGAATGAAGAATGACGTCAAAGTCTTCTTCCTCGGCATGCATCACAAAGCCCAAGCCAATTATAGGATCCCCAGGCACCAAGCTCAATTATTTGTACAGATATAGCTTTGGTAGTGCCACTAATTAATGAAAGTTAAATCGCAGTTGAATGCAATGCACGGCATATTGCTGTCAGGATTATACATGGCTTGATACAGATACATGTATAATTATTACTAACGTTTCTCTATCTTCCTCAAAGATGTACCTGTAAACAAGATCCTGCACTTTGTATCAATGGTTCAAGAAATGTAACTGCATTGGTGACAGTTCTTGAAAAAGAAAATCATAAAGGCTAGAAAAACATTCATGTCAACAGAGGACACTTCTATATATTCTTCTTACTTCTTATATTGTGATGAAGGCACTGTGGATCATAGTTTTGCTTCAATATAAATAGAAAAATAAAGCAAAAGTAAGAGGTTTCAGATCCATGTGATGTGGCACTATAAAACAACACAGAGTTACAAAATGACAGCTCCCACACATGACTATTAAAGTAGGATATTGTATCTCTCAAATGGAGTGCAAGAATTTTCTTTCGTTGTTTGGGGGAGGTTTTATCCACCCCCCACCTCCCCAATTGTACAAAAATAAATAAATAAAAAAAAGGAAGGAAGAGGAAATAAAAAGAAAATAATTATACAAAAGAAAATAATACACTAGTGCTACAGTAGTTCACCAGCTAATGCTACTGCAGTCATTGAAAAATGACTACTTCTCAATTTTTTAACATTTACCATGAAACTGACCTACTGCACTGTTGGTGGTGGGTGGTTACAGTAATTAATTCACATCGTTCTTGTCAACTTATGACTCTTTTAATTGTTAAAACAAACCTTAATGTGGTAAACACATAGACAGAGATCTGCGAAGACAGACCATACATATTTTTAAGGAATGATGAAATGGTTTGCCTTATAAAATACTCAGGAAATACATATTTCCTGTTGTGGGACCAAACTTGCAATCAGAATACTTCTTGGTTTTTCCACAGTCAAGGCATTGCAACATTTGCATGCAACGTACTGTACGGAGCCCATGCAGGTACCTGTACATGTAAGTAAATACCAGTCAGTACAGAGGTATCTTTGAAGAACTTCGATCATCATTACATTCAGAGTTGGCAACAAAAATTAAATTATGACACTACAGTACAGGCAGATCTATAATGCACTACAGTCTGTAACTGTCAAGATGTTAGTTACCATCTATAGAAGAAATTCTACGAACAGGTACTAAAGGATACATTACATAAACTACAGTGTTCATTCAACCTTTCGTTATTACAACATGTAACTTTAGATGCCTGACGACAATATTCCCAGAAAGAAAGCCTATATTTAGAGATGAGACACATGTATACATACATACATACATACACGCATACATACATACATACATATACATACATACATACTACAATACAAGGGTGATAAGTGCTAGAAGGATCCCGTAACACATTAAGTAAGTACTGCAGTATGAATGATCTGTCTAAACCACATTTAATTCAGTGTAAACAACTTTTTTAGCCACATATAAACTAAAAACCATGCTTAAACAATTGGCTTACAGTACAACTCCAAACATATACATGTACCAAACATACTGTAAACACCAACAACACACCTGTACAATTAAACGAACCTGGCTAACAAGGTGTCATGCTTGCTCAGCCAGTTACTGTAGAACTCTAATCTAACTGAATTTATTTAAGAGTACGGTAACAGAACTTTATGAGTCTTCACAGAAAGACAAAGTCTCCGTCAGTAATCAGTTAATTTAGTCTCCAATAGACTAGGACAGAATGTCGAGTGGTTTTACCTGACTTCAGGTCTACGGTTTATCAACAATTTATCAGTATTTTCATTCAAACGTGGTTTGAACAACACCATTCAACTGGTCAGATTACATATACTGCACAAAATTATGACAAAATTCTTACGGCTTTCTACATATGTTTATACCTTCACTTGCACAAAATTCTTGAGAAATGCAGTAAAGTATATATGGCAAACACTTTCGTTGAAAATTTAAATCTTGACAGGATTCTATCATCCAACTGTCCTTTACTTCTTACCTTTAAATACTTTAAACAGTACTCTTTACTGTACTTTGAAACTTTAATGTTCTACAACACTTAAAAAATTCTGCATGACAGTATAAAAAATACTACATGCACTACAATACTGATACGGTATATGGTAGTAAACAATTTGAGGGACTGGGGTGGTGGTGGTGGGAAGGGAATTAATGTTTTAGGGTAGTTCATTCACGATCAATGACATTGCATTACAGTACAGTAGTAGTGTACAGGGCATTGTATTGAGTACATAACTCTTTCACACCACATACTTGATACAAGTGTTGGATTACTCATGTACACATACTGTAGTGAAAGACTGGATAAGTATGGCATATGCAGGCCTTGAAATTGTGGCTATTTTACTATAAAAATGTCAGTACTTAGATTTTGCCTTTTGCCAGACTTAGCGAAAAATAGGCGAGTCAATTTTCTGCCAGCAGACACTAAGAAGTTAAAACAAATGTACCTGTATGGGTAGTCGGTTCACAATCGTCAGTCCAAGAATCGGCATGATTTTCGTCATACGTACCGTTAGCCCTGTACTACCGCTTACTAGCAGCAGATATTATTACTGTAGGCTGTTTTTAAAAGTCTAGACATTGACTGATGTGTGTAGTAATTCAGGAAACTGCCAGAGAGAACTTAATTTTAGCCAGTAGACTGGCATTTAAATTTAGCAAGTGGCTAGAATTGTGAAATTCTTGGTAATGAGAGCGGTATGGAAAAACGTAGTGCATGCATAGACTCCAGTATGTGTGACATGATTAATTCAATTTGGCTTCGGCTTTGAGTACAACATTTCTGTATGCCGCCGTGTTGGATGAATCTAACTCACAGTAAATAGCAATTACCGACTTTGCAATCCATCTTTGCCATATTTTTTTCATATGTTTGGCTTTTCTTTCTCTAGTTGAAAAAAAAATCAGTTTAACATACGTAGGAAACTTGAATGCTATCTGTGCAACACAATAAGTACAGATTCAGTTAACATCAAATCCAATGAAGTTAAATTGAAAAACTTGAATGACATGAGAGCAGCTCCCGATCAATAGGCATTATTCTTCGGTAATGGAACTACATTACTTCCACTATGTGGATAGTGAGATCTAGTTATGGGAATGGTTGCTCCCAAAAAAGTTGCTCCCAGGTACCCGTTTGCTGATTGCGGTAGGTCCCAGGGTATCAGCTCATTATGCCTTGAACCTAAAACCCAAACGGCCTATATTATAGGGCCATACTGAAGCCTAACCTTGCTGCATATATAGGCTATGCAGGCCTTTAGTTACGTATATTTATGGTAAGACTATAAACAACTGTCCGTTTAACCAGTGCGCTGATTTATAAGGCAAGAGGTTGAATATTTATTGTATATTCACTACTTTCATCCTAAAAATTACATGTTCAACACATACAATATTTATCTCCCAAAGATGTATTATAGTGATCTATGAGTACGTTTCCTAACTTGCAAGTGTGTACAACAGTTCAATGCCCCACTGAACGAACTACTCGTGAAAATGTGGTTTGCATTAAAGAATTCATTAAATTATTGTTGGGGTATATTCCTATAAAATTGCTGAAAGTTACGGCAGCTATATGGCATACTTGTGCTAGGCCTATCCAACCTGTTTTTTCATGCAATATGCACTAAGGCTGGCTCTCCAGTAGGAAGTCCCAGCTATTAATAAATTAGTTGAAAAGTCTGTACAAAACTACATCAATCAACCCTTATTGTGATATGGTAATGTGTGATGTGTAATTATTGACCAATCACATGATGCTTGATTTTTTCAAGTATGGAACATTTCTTTTCAATATATGTGGGACCGTTCTACTAAATTTGACATGGGGGTGGTCAACTCATGAACTGCCCAAGAGTACAAAGTTCAAGTTCTGTTGCATTGAAAGTGTTCAAGTACACAATGCGTAGAGATTGCTCATGCTAAACAGTGCAGTATGCCAGTAGTTGATCAGATATACAGTAATAACCAATTTTCACAAAATTTTACACTAAACACATACAAGATAGTCCAGAGAATATCACCGAAAGAAGAAGTTATGGGACACGACACATGATTTGCATCCTCCCTTTCATTAATTTGAATGAAAAGGTACATTAATGAAAAGGGAGAGCCTTGTTAGGGATTTTTACAAATTTCCAGACCAGGTAATAACAGCTTGGATCGGGTAGTAAACATTTTCGGTCGGTCACACAGGTTCCTGTTCCCATCACTAGTGAGATCAAAACATTCAGTGACCAAGTTGCCCAAAACATGTATGCTAGTACAAAATATTTTATGCTATTGTTCAAAGAAGTGGGGAATCCAGTATAGTCAGTATTGCTAATTTCGGAACACTGCCAATTTCGGACACCCCTAAGAAATGCACGATTTCACCATGACAACCTACAGGAAGAGCCAAATTTCACCAAAAAGTACGAAATGACCCGTGTGCAAGTAAATACTTACATATTTGTCAATAAAATGACGGAGATATATGAAGTCTGTTATAATTACTGAAAGAGCAACTGCGCCACCAATTTTATCACCAGCGCCACACTGTGGGACTGTGTGTCTGAAAATTAGCAATACTCTAGCAAAGAAATACCAGTTCCACAATCACAAGAATCTTCTTGGAATACAACGTGAAAACAGTTTGCAGGAAAGAAAGTTTGGCCGTGTATCGGAATATAACACACTTCTCCCACCATATCAAGTATATTTTCAGGTGATTTATACCAGAAGATATAGTTTTGGGGTGTTTTAAGGCTTAGGTGTCCGGAATTGGAAGTGTCCATGCTACTCCTGATACAAAGAGGTTAGCCCTGGACTAACCCTACTCTAGGCTTGGCCTAACCTTAAGCTTTATTCACGTGCCTCTCAGAATTGGATACTGCCAGCTTCATGATCTAGGCTGTATCACAATATAAGTTACGCTTAATAACCTGACACTGATTTTGGACCCAAGGAACTGTCCCATGCATAGCCCATCCAGGCCTACTGTAAGTACAAACTGAACAAACTTAGGCCTATCGTTAGGCTAAGTTAGAAATGTTGGTTACAACTTGCTGAAGACTTTCCAAGAATAACAATTTACAGATGTCAGGCCCTAAGCTATGCCTCAGTACGCCCATTTGAGCATTACAACTAACACTACCACAAATTATCCATGCTACTTCATCTACAGTCTGAGATAATAACACTAGCCTAACTTTAGCCTAGGCTAAGCCTAGGATAAGGCTAATTGTTCAGTGCTGATAAATAACACACCTTCTGCAATCACATCTTCCACTGTGACTTGATATCTGCTGAGATTGAACACACGTCCCACCACAGAACTCGTTGCTGTTCTTTTATTCCTCTTCATGTTTCCTCCAATTTGCTACGTTTGAATTGACAACTATAAAAAAGTGTGACACATTGTGTCATGAAATGAAAAATATAAAATGTA
>JAIPMN010031729.1:8328-20782 GCA_020650975.1 Apostichopus californicus
CCCCCCCCCCCCCCCGCTTTGACTTAATGTGCACTGTAAATGATGAACCATTGAAATATATATGCATGTGCAGTACCACAATATAGTGCAATGTAAATCTCTATGAAGAAACACGATGTAAGAACATACAGTCTTACATGTATATCCAGTTATATCTGGCTTTATATGGGCAGAAAAAAAACTTAATCTGTGTCACGGCTGTATTGCTGGGACATGTGGGTTCGCAGATTTCCTTAAAAATACTGGGGTGTTTACACTACCAAAACCAACACAATGCAATAACACGCTGTCAAAGTTAGTGAACAATTATTATAAGACGTCCTAATGCACTAATTTTTACATCAACTACTACAACTACTTAACACCAAAACAAGTGAATTAACTTATAATTAAATATTGAATATTATGCCCGTTACGTTATATTGCACCCTCTATTATATTGCCCCTCTTGTTTCAGCTTACTATCCCCTTGCAACGTTAAACCATAATGTTCATACTATCCGTAGTTCAAAGTGGGTAAATACGTCGCATGTAGTACTCCAGGGTCCACCAGTATAAGGGGCCACGTTCAGGTCTGTTCCTGGTAGTTCTTCAGGCCAGACAGGAATCCCGGATTAGCTGCCTATAAGTTTCAATGTAATAAATCAGGTACTAGTTGCATCCAACTAACAAAATCATACGTTTCCTAATTTATTAACATAGATAATATTTAGCAAGTTCATACGGTAACTTCCAATTAATAGCAAGGCATCACTTCGATTGTAATTGCTTCAGTTGTTATATAATAATATGTTTAAGTCTTTACTTAATGCATTCCACTACTCCGTTTAATATGTTTCATTCACGTCTGTAGGCCGGTCATGTAACTACACTTCTAGTAGTATTCAAAATCGGCATAATATAACAGTAACATATACAGTTTAAATTAAAGAATGAAATCTTACCATACAAGATGGCTAACGGTGTCCAGGACACCGGCGTTGGACTGGTTTCCAAGAAGGATGCTCCAAGTCTTAAATACGTTTATTATGTGGTTTATCAAGGTTGTGGTGTAATTTTTAAAAGTTCCTACTGCTTCCCCTATGACAGACGCCACGTGCTCTTGTCTATAGCTTTGGAAGGTAGTCAAACTAATATTATAATACTTCGCCCTAGGCGTTATACACGGCCTGAACCTTATAACTTTCTGCGTAGAATTTTGATACCAGTTCTGGATCTCAACCCCGAATGCACAATACACTTATATACCTCGAAACACAGTTGTATAAACAATACCCTACCAAGTTGGACTTATTTTGTTCCTATTGTATAACTAACTATCTGACTCATTATAACTTGTGACGTTTGGAAGTTTTGGAATTTTATTTCATTGGCAACGTGCCAATAGGGACTATGCCTGTAAAATTGACCTATTAACCTTCGGCTAGATATATGCTAATTTAGCCTATGAACTAGCGAAATATAAGGAAAACAAAATAGACCATTTAAATTGCGGCTATTTCCAAATATTAAATGTTTACTGTCACAATGTGCATAACCGAATTGACTCTATATCCAGTTATATCTGGCTTTATATGGACAGATAAAACGTTATATGCATATCTGGATTGACTACATCTAGTTATATCTGGTTTTATATGGCCATTTAAAGCTTTATATGGATATCTGGATTACATGCATATCTGGCTTACAATTATACCAAGATATATCTGGCTTTACATGGCCATATCAAACTTGATATGGATATCTGGCTAACAATTATATCAAGATATATCTGGCTTTATATGGTCATATAAAGTCTTTATCTATCCAGATAAAGCCAGATATCAAACCAGATATGGAAATTGAGTAAGGAAGGAAGGGGTAAATTGGAGGCATCTCATACTTAGTATGTAGATGACCCATTTTGTGTAGAAGATCCCCATTATATTGGAAGCGTGTCAAAGGTCATTTGCGGTCAGCAGACGTGAAAGTCTGAAAATCTAGTAAGAAAATACTCTAAAAGTGAAATTTTGTTGATGTACAAACTTAGCACGTAGATTGCCTTTACGGTGCCCATTCTACGGTACCCAACATCGACCATACTGTCATCACATACATGTCTCTGCACTACTATTATGATTCACAAGCCTATATCATATCATCGTCCATATAAAGCATCCGTACAAAACTGTCGCATTGAAACCGGTGTAGGCGGTGCATTCCTCGTGGCTGAGTTTCTATAGTTCTCTCTGCCCAGTGTCTTTGTAGTACGCACTAAAATGTTGATATGCCAGTACGGTCCTAATAAAACCCACCTGAACACCTCAGCCATATTTTAGCGTTTCGGCGACGAAAATTGATAAAATCATGCAAGCCACTGCAAGCACAGTTGGCATATCTGTTGAGCTAAGATCGTAGATTTAACAGAAATAAGCGATACCCACAGGAACCGATCAAGCATGTCCAAAGTATACAGTGAACATGTTATACATAAATCACCCTCCCTAGAGAGATTGTCATGTGTTTTGTGTTAACATTAAACATGGACCCTCACATATTTCCATCGTACATTGAACATCATGTGATATCCTTACACTTGCAAAGTCATACACATCCAGTGTGAGGGTATGGGAGAGAGGGGGGCGGAACCAACAATGTTCTGCTCAGTATGTTCGGTAGACATGCTGACGGAGTTACAGTGTAAAGACTGGTTGCATTGCCACCCCCACCCCTCCCAGTGGTAACACTTCAAAGATCTATAGGTAAGTTTTTGTCCATTCTAAAAAAAAAGTAAAGTACAACTTTGTCCTTTGTCCTGTATATACACAGTACTATACATCTTTACATACCAAAATGGACGCCAATGAAACACTAGAATCATTAGATTTAACTGAATTCTTCGATTGGGAAGAGTTTGAGAAGTTGTCTGAGACCAAAGATGACACCAATAGCGACACAGCATTTTCGGTTTGCAAGTGTAAACTTCCGTCCACTGAAAATTTGTTTCGGTGCAACCGTGAAACTTGCCAAACTATATGGTTTCACACAACATGTATCCTGAAGGCTAGGCTGGTGGACTGCGCACAAAAAACGCTGGAGGAGTAGATTTGTTCCTCTTGTAAAGGTACGAGTAGAAACCAGGCATTGACAAAGTATTTGTAACTGCTATTGATAAGATCCAGCACGAATCATTCGCCTTTTATTAGCATAGGTTTATCCTAGGCACAAGTGTCCCTTCCTGCCTATTTCCTTGCCTCATTCATTGTTACTAAATACTACTAGGCCTATAGTACACCACAGTATGTTGTTCGGCGTAGGATATAATGTTACTTGTTAGTCACGTTGTTCTTAAATTTAGCGAAATCCGAAGTTAGGCTATGCATTGTTATGGACTAGCCTACTCTCTATGTGCGTGCGTGGCCTTTAATTCACTGAGGCTTAGACCCTGTCATTTAACTTGGAATTGGAAATATGGTTTCCTTATTGGATAGGCCTACTGCTGGGCCATTGAAAAATCTGTAGAAAACATAAGTTACAAGTTAATTGTGTAACATGGTAGGCTTGTATTGTAACTCTGCTTTGCTGCAAATAGTTTCGTTCCCCCCTCTGTCCTTGCTATGTTAAAATTTAGTAATATTTGAAGGTGCAACAATTATGAAACCATTACTATATATGACAAAAGATAAGCCCCTAATTGAAGTTGTTAATATGACAGTGTAGCCTAGGGACCGATCCAAGTTCCACCCAGTTTCAGGATCTCCTATAGGCTAGCTAAAGCAATAAGGATGCTAGTTTCACTGTCAAAAAATAACCGATTTTCATCTTTACCTTAGCATTACACGGTCCCAAAATAACACAATACTTATCTCACCTCGTAATGAAACCTTTTTTTTTTACTTTGTTACTTTATCTATAAATCTGCTTCACGTCATGGTTAATGACAGTTAAGCCTAAGTTTGGTATTTATTGAACTCCCAAAAAATTTCTAAGCCAACATTCCTAGTTTGATATCAATGAGTAATTTTCAGAAATGTTACATTCAGTTGGAAAATGAACTCTTTAAAAATCTATCTATCTTTTATTTCATTTTTCTTGTAGAAACCTCTTCTCAAACATCAGAGAGGACTGGAATGGAAAGTGGACCCTCACTAGAAGCTACATCTGGCACTACCACCAACTTAAGTAAGTTTAAATTTCTTTGTTGAACTTTCCAAGCTTTAATTATTGGTGGAGTTCAGGAGCAAGAAGTAAGTTTTAAGAATGATTTGAAGGAATGTTGATATTCTTTGGTGGATGCGTATGGAGAGGTAACAATGTATCATTTCGTCACTCACCTGTAAACAAAAAATGTGTGGGCGGAATATAACTTTCTTTGAAGAATATTTGTTTTATTTTGTACATCATTTTTATAATGATACGCAAAGAAATTATTCGAAGCAATATCCATAGGTCACAATGTCCAGCACAGAATATATAGTGATGTAATTTATTTGATTCTACTATGAAATTAGAAGCTCAATTTTAACTGAAATTTTCTGTCAAGTCACAAAGTGCACTGGGTTATGGAATCATAGGAAGGGTACTTCATAGCACATCCTATACTATTTATATAATTATATTTATTAAATGTATTTTTGTTCTCTACAACTTTGTCAGGAAGCATATGATTTGATTAAAGAAACATCAACAAATTTCTGCAAAGTCACAAAATTACACTGAGCACTGGAGTGTGGAATCATGGAAGGGGGTTGTTCCTTATATCACCCCACCCATAAGGAGAAAGTTCTTCTTAGACCCAAGGACTAACAAATGCATACTCGTGAATATGAATCCTCTTTCAAAGTTGAAACATGCTGCAGAATCTTTTTTTTTTAAAGGGATGGAAAATACTTCTCACCAGTTACAAGTTATGTAATTTATGACTGGTGTTTCTTTAATATTGTGAAAAATAGCCTGTTCATTGAAAACTGTCATAACTCTTTCATTTACAGGAATGCAGTATCCCGCAAAGAGCTTTAGGAAGGCTGATGCTTCAGTGCTTGCGATGGATTTTTTTGAAGCTGCCATCAACAACATATTTGAAGACGACATATTCAAACTGAAGACCCCACTAACATCAAGTGTCTTACATTTGTCAAGAAGAGTGATGCTTCATATAAAAGATGAAAAATTTGGCAAGTTTGCTGCAGAAACAGTAGAACAATTGTGGTCAATAACTGAGAACATAATAGGGACCACATTTTCTGATAAAGTGAAGAGTGAAATGTGGCATGAATTCCACAAGTATAGGTCAATGGAAAAAACATTAAGAACATGGCAGAAACTCCTAAATGAGGTCAATATTTAAAGGGAAGCAGAAGAAGAAGTATTCATTTTACAGCATGCCCTGGAAAAGATGTTTTCCTCCCTATTAGCAACCTTGCTGGAAAGTGACATGCCAGCAACAACCTTAGACGTGACCCCTGAAGCAATGACTCAGACAGAGGACCAGGCATTGCGGTACTGTGCTGGTTATGTACCATATAAATTAATAAAAAAAATACAATAAAATGCAAAGCAATGACGTTGCTGCTCAGTATGTCAAAATATTAACTAAGTGGTGTCAGGATGAAAGCCCAGCTGCAGACTCATTTCTGGCTTATTCAAATGAGTGGATTCAAATACAGAATAGAGGTGGCTTATTTCTAGTCAATGATATTGTATTTATTTTTTTCAAACGTATGGAAGAAATTGTGAGGACAACCGTACAAACTAAAAATATTGTTTGCTTACAAGATGTAAACCTGCAAGGTTTATTAATGAAAAAAATGGAAGGTAATCAGCAACTGTTGTCTACATGGAGTACTGTTTGTGACGTTCTTTCTCAGGAAGCTAGTTCTAAACTTCGTTCTGAGGTTATGAAATGTTTCATCAAAATGAGATGTGAATCCTTTATGAAAGTATATATAAATATTAATAAGCAAACAACAGACAAAATATCAAAAAAATCTGACAAAGGACTTAGAAAAAGTTTAGGGAAGTAGAGAAACCATTGATTTAATTGAAATGAATAGTCCTAGAGCATGAAGGGAGGGAGGGTGGGTTCATGAGGCTAACATTAAAGTTTTGTTCCAATTATAACAGTTAATTTGTCATGCTGAAACTTACACTACAAAGTTTTGTGAAACCACTACTGATAATTTAACACTCAATTATGAAGGTTTACCCTTCTTTTAAATTTTGAGTATGTGGTTTTTAATGTCAAGGTCTGATGAAAAGGGACAAGGGGGACATAGAGACAGTGATAACTAACCCAAAGTCTATCTCATTCCATATCATGTATATTCATTCCTTTAATTTCTTCTTTTGTCCATCTTGTGTACAAGTTGTATGTTAACAATAAAGACTTGAACAGTCATCGCAAAATCACATTCTTGTTTTGTGTACTTTCTTTTCATTTAACCACTTAATGCTCTAGTATAAAGCCAGCATGCATTGATATCACTGTATGATGTGTTCACACAAATTTAACACAGAATGCCAAAAAAGCAATGAAGATAGCGTAGTGAATACTACGTTTTCAAGAATAATGTATACAGCATTCTGATCATACCCAGGGTGTACTCAGAGTCATACCAACAGATCAATATTTTGTAAGAGGTGCACTTTCCAAATTTTGTCATTTCTACATTTATTTGGATTGCTGAAGGATGAAATGCTGCTACATACAAAGAAAGGTGCCATTTGCATCAGTACGATTTTTAATCCGTGATGACTAAAATCATTTTGGGGTGGATATAGTGAAAAGAAATCAGCGAAATTTTTACAATTCATTATCCTGAGAAATATATTGTCATTCAGAAGCATTAGGCAATAATCATGAGATATGATCAAATTCGTGGCTCACTTGCACGACTTATGGACCAAAATATATTAGCAATTGTCTGAATGCCTAAGCTAGAGTATTCAGAATACAGTAGGCTATTTATTTGGCTAATTTTATCGATGTGTACACTTCAGTCTTGACTAGGGGCCAAGCAGTAACCCATTCTCTCGATTGAGACTTTCCGTGAATATTTTCCAGTAAACAGTACTAAATTTCCCAAACTTACAAATATATGTTGTAACAACTTAAAAATTTAGAACGTTAGTCCTAGCTCTACCACAGTACCACTACCACATAGTACCACAGTGTATCATTGCATCGTGAAACCAGTTCTAACACAAAATAGGCTATACAGGTTTCGCCGTTATTGCCAACAAATGGCGCCAAAATTTTACCGATCGTGAAATTACCATGGTAACGGCCCACGAAATAATAAATTTTGACATTATACATTCCAGTTTTTCTCCAAATTGGCAGTAAGTGCCATGACTTAACGATCCATTTTTGGGCAGCTAAGACATTGATGTACACGACAACACAATAACAAATGGCCGAAACGATGAGCAAATTTACTAAAAAATCACTTCTTTCTAGCCTAAAATTCCCAATATTACGTACAATGTACGATGAAAACATGGAGATTAATTTGGCATAACTTCTTGGAAAAAAATCCGCCGAATTTCGGGTTTTCACGAAGAAAAAGTTCACTGATTCTTCTTCAACTGCACATAAGTTTCGGCCATGACACTACAAGGAATAACTACTGTGCATGCGGTAAGTATCAGGGAAAGCCCCATGAAGTAATCGGCTAGATACGGTCAAACGATAGAGGGCGTTTTGAACAAGTCGCCCGAGTCGGAAACTTCATATTGTTCAAAAGAGATCTAATCGCTCTCTGGGGAGGCCTGACCTTCGTGTTTAGTCATAGGGTTAACATAGGCCTTGTAGTATATCCTGAGGTGGTTTTAAGGACATGGTGATAAAATAACTGAAAACAGAACTCCATTCCATAACAACTCCCTGATGAAACACAACCAGATATGGTATTTTCAAGATATATTTGGCATGGCAAATTACTGTCAACAAAAATTAAAACAGTTCATGGTTCCTTGCTGCTGCTCATTGATTTGATTAACAGGTAACACTCCAAGTATGTAATGTTGAAGCAAGATCAATAATTGCCTTACAAAGCCACACCTCCTCATAAATACACACGTTATCAATTGCATCATACATTGCTATGTGTAGGCTACCTATCAATAATCACCTTTATGAAACTGTGACTTATGATTGTTTACTGTAGTTATTGCAATCTGAATATTAAGGTATACCCTGTGGCCTCATTAATATTCAGGATATGAGCACCAAAAATAAAATGGTTTATCAACTAATTATGGACCATCCACCCACCAAGTATGGCGTGATCAATCATTCCCTTGTTGAGTTATCGTGTATACAAACTTAAGTGCCACACACACATATACATATACACACAAGCACACCGATCTGACTACAAAGGTTCTTTTGCTTTCAGCAAGGAACCAAAACTACAAAATGCCATACACGAAATGCGCATACATTTAAGTTTGCTGTTGTGTTTTATCCAGGCACAATGTAACATCATATTTCTTTTTAATTAAACAAAGAGGTATTTGCATACTCACTTGACAGCAAGGAAATGTTAATTGACTATCAATACTGACTGAAACCACAGAATGTTTAACATACAATGGTGAGTTTATTTACTGCAATGTTCACAAAATAGCATAATATTTACCCTGCTTAAGGATAACTATTTCAGGCTACAACAAATACCTTTTCACAGTGAAAAAACCTAAACTAAATAGATCTGTCAATAAATGCACAGAACATATGGCACCGGTGATTTGCAAATGGCATATTTCTATAGCGTTTTAATGTTAAGATTTGTTATTTATTTTAACAATGTTTACTAATTATTAGTCACTAGTATAACATTCTTCATGATTAACTGTATAATGAGGTGATAGACATATTCTAATTATGATGGTAACATGAGCAAATATATCTACAAACCTTTTCTTCCACCACCCCGTTTTTTGTAATGAACAACCATTCCAATTGTTATTCTGTTTGCATACAGTGCTTTCTCAATTGACTTGAATTGTGATGAATAATAACATTGAGTTGCTTTGTAAAGTAATTGGGATCACTTGCTTGATCCTATTAAGTTTTACAGTACCTAAATGAGTAAACATCTAAGAATGTTTAAAAAGGTAAAATACTAACTGTATCCATGAACAGTTTTTAGCTTATCACAATTTGAGTATTGATTCAACTGCAATATACCATACTGCAGCTTTAAACAACTACATACACATAAGCCTGCAAGAAATATGCCTCCTCTCAAACCCATTGTCATTTCAGGTATGTGCAGTATGCCTTCCTTGTTAGCAATACTATCTGGTGAAACTGGCAGAAATTATAATTTTCAGTTGGAATGTCCAGACAAATTAGTCTCCATGTGATTGTTGTGTCTTGCTGCTACAACTGCAATCATGAAACTGTCTCTATGAGACATCTTATACCCTTAAACATGTCTCTCGACATAAATAGAGTGAAAAGATAAAAAGTTTCAACACAGTATGCCTGAAAATATGTGTGTGATGTCGGGTATTTTCTGTGAAGTATTTGCACACTTTTGGCACAAGTTTATCACTGCCATAGATGGAATTATTGAATTTCTTCTCATATAATGTCTGAAAATGTTGCAACAGATGATTAAACAACACCAACCCGAGTGACTAAACTGAGAGAATGAACATTTCTAGTCGCCAGAGGAATGCCTATGGATGCAATTGTGACCTCGCAGAGGCATCCAACTTTTACAAAAATCCATCATAAAATGATTGTCTAGAGCACTTAAACAACCATAGATAAATGTAATACAGTTAATATATTAGAATCACACTCAAGTTGTGAAATTGTATCCCAAAATGTTCATAACTTTCTTAATACTACTGATAGGTTACCACTGAAAACTGAGCATATGTAACAAAAGACTGAGTGATTTGCAATGCTATTGGTTTCATGTAAACAAGGCTCTACTGTATTCATAAATAAGTACTCGACCACATCATGTGTCAAGTTGAAAGAAAAATACATACTTTTTATAGTATTCCTAAAAACATACTGTAAATGATAACATTCTAACACAGATACATGAATATTGAACAAACTTACCACTTTGATGGTTATCATTTCATGTTACCACAAGTACGAAACTAATTGTAATTTGCCAATTTGGAGTTGTATACATAAACTTAATAGTTCAATCTTTAGTCAAGGAATCCCACTTGCCTCAAACACAGAAGTGCAGGGTTTAAAGTTATTAAAGGATGGCTTAGCCAAAAGGCTGTCATACAGTTACAGTGCTATGAGGGGTTTTCACACCGCCCATTTAGTAGTTACTTCAAAAAGGTACTGTAGAAAGATGGATAACAGATGGATAACAGCTAGATGGATTGACAGAGTAAAGATGATGAGTCACATTAGTTCAAATAGCATAGCTGCTTGGAGCTTAAAGTTCCATTCCAATATGGGAGAGTCTTTCGAATATCCAGTTGCTCAGACTTACACTAGTATTTTACATTGCTCGCCTGTTACCAGGTGCCACTCCATTAAATATGGCTACCAACATTTTGCTCCAAAGTATTCGTTCATACGAGACATCCATCATAAACATACTGTTATTTATCATGATGGCAACTTCCATAGAGCAGTCATTGAACCATGCACAATATTTTGTGTGTCTTTGAGTGCAGCTTTACTTTCCTTTCCAATGATTTTGGTTGTGCTTCTACTGCTAGTAATATCCTTTTTTTATCAGCCTATTAATGATCCTTGAAATCTTCTGCCTAGGCGTGTTGTCAGTGAACCATCTGTGAAAGACTAAAGGCCAGACTGGATAGTCATTGGACTGACAAACCTTGATTACTCCATTAATAACGATCTATGGTCACCCTTAATTAACTAAATTATGTTTTCAATTGTAGTGTCAATATCTGTCGTACACCTTTAGCTATGATTTTGAAGTAGTCAATGACCAATGACAATAGAACTAATGAAGACCACAATGATGAGTTCATATTTTGTGCCGCTGAACCAAAAAATTGGATTGCAAGTTCTTGATTATTTGACTAAATGCTTTTGAAGGATATATTAATTTCTCTTGGATCAAATGCTGATCATCTGTCACAATTTCATAAAAATAGCTCAACACCTTGTCCAAACAAGGATCTCAATCAATGCAGTTTACAAAGTTATTACAAACTAGAAAGGCTTCCAATTTCATCCACAAAAGTCCATGAAAAACATGAAGCCTAAGGGCTGAATAACATGTTGTTGTCTTTTATTTTTGTAAACTTATCTCCGGTCAGTTGTTTGTATGCTGATAATGTATGGTAATATGGTTAATCCTGACATCTTACAGTTTTCTGCCCAGTCTCGTTATTTTTGGGAGGGAAATGTTAATCAACCTTTTTCAAAAAGACAGGTAGACAGGGCTGGCCTATAAATAATGTCGGACCTCAGGTAGCTTAGGCCCTGCATCTATTATTTATTATGCTAACATTGGTAGGCTCTTGTTCCCTAAATTGGCCCAGACCATACTGTGTTACTGGCGTGAGCCTAAATGAGGCTTACTTTGCATCCAATAACTTTGCCAATAAGACCTACTTTGCGCAGTTTGTAAGATGCATATGGGTCATACTGCTTTCGCAGTAACCAGGTCTAAACCTGCAACAACACTTCCAGTCACCTACTTTGGTGAGATGAACAATTTGTGTGCATTTATGATTCTTCCAGATGGTATTGGTATTCCTGATCACAGTAGACTTGGTCTGGCTTGTCAACCTGCAGCAACACCATCCAGAGAAAGATCAGCGGGACGGGCTTGTTCGTCCCTGGCTCTGAAAAGTGATGAAAACTGTTTTTGTTTAGCTCAGCTGATTCCTCCCGAATTGACTTTCAGGATATACCCAAAATGTATTCCTGAACTATTTAAAACATGTTACACTGATAATGCAAGTCAATCTTGACAAAAAAGTTCCACTCAGTCAAACTTAAAGTGAGCACTGATGTAAAATGTCACATTACCGTCGATACTGACGATTACCTAACATATAAAATACTGACATCGGATCGGGAATACAGCTGCAAATGTATTCAAGAAATGTACTTGTCAAGAAACAGTAAGCGTCATCATCTAAGCTTGCCTTGGTTCACTGATATATCCTTCTGATCAAATGTTAACAAAATGTACTACACAATTTAAATATTTGTTTAAGAACTGTCTAGACGACATTGTCGACAATTGTTTACGACTTAACAGTAGCTATGCCTGCACATTATAAAGTGTAGTTTGCTAAATACAATCTCATAATGACTGTTGTGTCAATCACTACAAGTCTTGAAATGAACACATTGTCGTCTCGCTGTGCCAATCGGACGCAGGCGCAGAATACAGCTGCAAATGTATTCAAGAAATGTACTTGTCAAGAAACAGTAAGCGTCATCATCTAAGCTTGCCTTGGTTCACTGATATATCCTTCTGATCAAATGTTAACA
>JAIPMN010031731.1:0-23336 GCA_020650975.1 Apostichopus californicus
CAATACATCGATGCAGCGGAAGAGAGTTCAACCTTTGGGTGGGAAGGGGGGGCGGGTGGAGGGGGGACTACGGTGACTTTAATATGAGGGGGAAAACACAAAGTTACCGCAAAAGTTAAAAACAAAACGGATTTATATCTGTTGGTATTCCGTACAACAACAAATGCCAATATTTGAGTGATTTTCAACTAATGGGAACTTTTAAATTACATTTTTCTTTAATTTGTCAACAACATAACACTTTATTATTACAAATCTACTTAATATCCACAAAATGTCACTTTTCAATTACAAAGAATGGAAAAGGGTACTTTCTGATCTAGAGGGGCACAATTGGGAACAATTCCACAAACCTTGACGGAGGGGCACTGCACAATGCTTATTGGTTAGCAAGATCTGAGGCTTAGGGAAACATTTCTTCTTTTTGCTCATACACAGAGAATTAAACAGATTAATGATAAACTAGATATCATCATATATTTCATCACAAAATTTAATAATGCACATCAAAAACAAAATTAAAAACGATACTTAAAAAAAGGGGTTTGAAGCTCTAGGAATAAAATTGGTATTGCGATTAAAGGATAAAAAATAAAACTATTATATGAATGATAGATGGAAATAATATTTAAAAAAAAAGAATAATAATTATAAAATGACACAAATCCTTAAAATAATTGTTACCTGAGATAGATCATTTTTTTAAGGCAAATGTTTACAGCTGCATAAACTTTATATTTTCTAGCTAAAAAGACCTAACCTTCACCAGGATTTATAATTAATTTGAAATACAATGATAAGAAATAGAATGATGATAGTTTGAATATTTGACTCACCATTTTCAGAGCGTCTCCAGTTTGCATCAATATTACCTAATTTAATTAAGATGCATTAATCATGGCAATTACAGACTGATGAATCAAAGATACCTTTGCACATATAATTTGAATAAATCTTCCGATAATTTGTGACTTTCGCCTCGGAACAGTCTCAAAATTTCATTTCAAATTCCAGCTACAGTTGAGAGAAAGGATTTTAATCTGGAAATGAAAATTTGACACACAGCCAAATGTAGTATCACCAAAATTTAGAATCTCACCTTAACGTCAGTTTCTTATTTAGATATACAGTAAAATTTGAGAAGATTATTATTTAAATGTAATCTTTGAATCTTCATTTAAATGTAAAACAAGAGAGAAAAATATTGAAAGAAAGAAAAGCATAGCAGAAAGAATATTTCTGAATAAGAAATCAAGAAAGCGAAAACTGATAAGACCTGGATTCTATCATGTACTGAGGAAGACAAAATGTTGGAGAATGACTGAGATTTTTCCACATCATTTTTAGATTTGACACCCCATACTTGCCCCCCTCCCCCTCCCGCTCCCCATCCACCAATTTCAAACCTAACACAACAGTCATCTTCATCCGTTTGAAAAGTTAATGTTTGGTATTAGGACTTAAGAAAGAATAGGCTTGAAAAAAGTTGCAAACATTTTTGAAAACCTTCAGTTTATTCTTGTGATTACTGAAATCCTCTGTTTTATTGTCTCCTCATGATATGTATAAATCTGGTTACCAAGGCCAACAAGGCTGTGCACAGTGCCTGATGTACGTCTCCAAATGACCGCCGTTGACCTTCATCAGAGCTGTGTAAGTGGTCAACTGTTGGCAGAACAAACAAACACAAAAAATGTCACACCTCACATCTAGTGACCATATTTCCCCAATAATTTGCACGGCAAGTTAAGGTTGCTAACAGTAGTACTTAAACTGAGTCACTGACATTTGAAACTGATTTCAAACATTGAGGAGAGCAAAGCTAGATGATGAACTTCCTCTCTCTCCACCCACCTCTCTCTCCACCTCTCTCTCTCCAGCAACGACAAGATACTTTCCGCTTCTGATAATGAGCAATGTGTTTATATTTTGAGTCAAAGTCAACTTATTTGTTCTTCTGAGCATAAGACTAATATTAACAATTCTGTCTTTAACAATGGGTTTGAAGTTTCCTTGAACTATTAAGTCTTACTCATAAACTGATGACTTATCGATCGGTTTTTAACTGAATTTCGATATACAACTTTGGGCCATACTTCCTGTAGCAAATATATACAATGAAAATACTGTTGTCAGGATCAAGACTTTTGATGCCATGTATTGTCTGCTTCTGTTACATTCTCTGTGTATAAGATTAAACATTTGTATGTTACATTGTATCAGGTTAACTCCACAACATAGGAAATGAGGAAAATGATTTATTTCATATAGACTGCTGGAATAGAATATATGTGGAATAGAATATTGATGTAAGGTTGACTGCTTTTATACACAAAAGAAGCAATGATTATGTACAATATGCTGTCAGATTTGTAAAGAAAAAGATAATAAAAACAAATCCAATTGGGAGCAAAGTTGTATTTCCCAACCCTTTTTTCCTCAAAGAGGTTTCCTTTTTTTTTGAGGGTGGGGGGTATAAAATGTACTTTTTAATCTGGTCCATTACCCCCCTTCCCTCAGAAAAGCTCTGCTTTAATACCTTTCTCCATTAATGCCTGCCTATCTTAGACTCCATTAAAAATTCATGAAGAAGTAATGAACTAGAAGAATAATTCTTTGCAATAGATTCACAGGAATTCCCACAAATAAAGACATGATTGTTCTTAATAAGTTTGAATAACTCCTAAAATTCCTATAGTGAACAAAAGATCAGATTCTGTCATCGATATGAAAGCTATTTTTTCTGACACTGTTCTCGAAGAGAATCGCATATTTTTGTAACATTCAATTCTGTCCAAAGGTTTAGACTCCTTCTTTTGTTCCTCTGTGTTCTTTTTTCTCTTTTAATGTTCAGTAAAAATAAAATATTGAATGTAGTTTCTAGTGACCTAGTCTGGTGTGAAAGATCCAGATCAAAAAGAGAAAATTAGAAAAAAACTCAGCTATTACCTTCCTCCATTAATGCCCATCTGATATAACAAAACCACTAAATAAGTCAACTCAATTAACATGTACTTCAACAGCGTGAGCCATTCACTTACCTAATTGATTTCAGCAAGTGTTCCACTCACGTACATTTACAAACATAAATTTGATTCATATCACTATGATAAAGAGCGTGACAAAATCACCCCTACCTCTGCTAAAGTAATCAATCATTTACAATACAAACCTGAAAGGAAGCACTTTCTTACAAGCACTTCCCTCCATCAGTTGTCCAAGATGGTATTAAATTATGCATGTGAGAAAGAAAACAAATTCTTGTCTGGGAAACACTCCACGCAGGCTTAAAACTCATTCATGTTTAAGTCCGAAATTAATCTCCCTAATACACACTTAAGCAGCACATTCACAAATCCAAGCAAAACCTCGTTTGACAGCTGGAAATAACCGCAAAAAAACGGATGAATATGTATCAAACATCCTATTTAATATCAAGATTGTAGATAGATTACTGTAAACGAAGTGGAAACCATACATTTATAATGACATCTGACACAAAAGTTATTCCATTCTCAAAAATTTTTATGACGTAACTTAACATTCCATTAGGAATGAAACATTTCCAGTTTACTCACCAAAACTAACACAATTGAAATAATTAGATAATTAGTGATAAAAACAACTAAATATGACAAAGAGGTTATTAGCTGACCCTCATGTTTGAATAGTTTAGTGAAGGGACCATTGCCCAGGGTTAATGGCATGTGTGAGTACAAGCTTTCATTGTAGACATCCTTCAATAGGCCAGAAAAATACTTGACCAAAATAGAACTCCCTTGATTCAGAGTGTATGAGGTTTGCCTATGATTATCATGAATGAGAAAAATGGCCATCTTAGCAACCAAAATGTCTTTAAAGAGTTGAAAAAATATATAGACATCACAATTTGATTCTATAATGCTACACAAAGGGCAAAGTTTTTTCTTTAAGCTGGACAATTTTGAACTGTCAATGACGCAAGTTTTGTGATTGTAAAATATTGCGTCTAAAACGACCGCCACTCGTGGCAGCTGAATTATGATATGCCATCTAGCAAAACAAAACATAGGATGAAAGTAAGAACATGCTGACCACTCACAGCAGCATCATTTGCCAAGGTCACACACTAATATTGCAGCAACTGACACACACACATAAATAAGTATACAGTAGTTTAATGATTTGAAGAGTTTGTTCTATTGACCCCTGAGGGCTAGGAAATCTCACAGCATATTAAATATTGAAACTCTGTCCATGACAGGATGACGGTTGAATACTGGCTCAAGCATTTCTCTCTTCATTGAGTACTCGCATATCAGGATTATCCCATCCAAGAAACTACCCTCCCCCCCCCCCCTTCCCCTTACACAACAATGCACAGCTAGGGACACAGAAAGCCAGGTTTTGCCCCGAAACAGTTATATTACCCCTCTTTCGAGTTCCCATGAATTCATGGTACTTTCAAGGGCATATGATGAATGAAGCATTAGCAGACACTTATATAGGGACAGTGTCAGTGATACCTGGACAAAAGCATATCTGATGACCCTTTGTTTAGTGGTAAACAACATGACCAGCAATTGTCAATACCCACCAAAGTAAGAGTTTGCTGGCCGGATGTTTCTTGAAGTTAGAACCCAGTCTGTTTCCTTATGCAAATACTGTCCAAAAGTTATAAAATTTTGTAGCCTATCACATTTGATCATATATAATATACTTTTTAGCCTTTTTAAGCATGGGCACAGTAAACTCTGCCACACCATCTGTAGGTATATAAACTCAGTTGTGCATGTCATAGTTTTATAATTAAACCAAAGGGTCTCTGACAGGCTGAGCACATGGGTGAAACTAGAGAAGATATTAAACTTGTAAGACTACGAGCTTGGTATCATATCAAAAAAATTAGTCTATATCGGTCACTGGTCGCATTTAGTACCATGAAATGTTAAACCTACCAGATTCATTACTGGTTTGGTAGACAAGACATCAAAGATTCTTGGAAGTCCAACATCCTGTTACAAAATAACAAAATGAAGAAAGGTTTTAGTTTTATTATCAAATGTGTCTTCCTATCGTGACTTGTGGAAAATTGAAGTACGAACAAGAAATAGAGTGCCCACGATGATACGATCTGTTAGAAATGTAACTGAAACAATGTAACAAATAATAACAATATATCAGTAAATATATCATTGTGAAATTATCTAGAATATATTTCATATCAGGGCAAAGTTTTCATGTTTGTAACCAAATTTCTGTACCGACAACCCAAATCAGATTTGGAAGTCTTCTGGTAGAAGACTAGTTGTTTACAGCAAATTCAGATTGCAAGGTAACTGAATACCCCCAAATAGGTGAAATGATTTAATTGGTATCTCCCCTCCATGACCTTGGAGATATTGAAAGAACTAAAGTGGTAGAGGCCTATAATCCAACTGAAGGTGTTCTATTCACCAAACTTTCAAATCTCTCCTACAGTGTACATAATTTTCATTCTTCGTATTTTACTAGGTTTCTTCGGATAACAACCAAATTGGCTGTTCGGACAACCAGACAGTTAAACCTGGTTGTCCGAGGGATAAACAGATAAATACTTTAAAGCTTGTACATCATTATTATGTCATATATATATATATATACTATTTGGCATAACCATCAACCATTGGGTTCGCATACAAAGTTCCGCCAGGATTAAGCATGTTCTTCTTTCATTTAGTTAAGATTAAATCTTCCTCTGGACTATCCTTGTAAGGAATAATAGTATCAAACGTTTACTAAAATCAATGCAAACAGCCCATAATTTTCACTCTCTTTAATATCCAAGCTAAGAAATATTCATATAATCTTTTCTAACTGCAAACCTCCATACACAAAGAGTTAATTATATATTTTCACCGATTGAAGAATTTGTTTCAACGTTTGACGGTAATATCGATTACCTTGCGGGAGACCTTGTTCATGCATTTCGTAGCTGGTGCCCTTCTGTCATCGAAAAATGGTGGCGCCTTCCAGTTGTCGTAGTTTGTCTGTACAAGGAACCAATCGGAATCAGAGCCTTTCATCCTAATTGTAAAAAGGTGAAAAGAAGGGAAATACTATCAATATCTAAGGAAATGCTATCATTCACCAATCTTCCCCAAACGATTTCTCTAATCGCAATGAAAGTCTGAATAATGGCAGCTTCATTACTGTCCAAAGGTTTAAAAAGAAATTCCAAAATTTATCAGTTGCCTCAGATACCTGCTGGTATACTCCATACCAATTCTCTCCCACAATCCCTATCACTGTTACCTCCTAAAGTCATCGATTTGCTTCAATTACAAACGTCTATAACATACTACTTCAAAACACCAACACACTTGACAGACCTTCATATAAATGCTAACCAACTAGGAAAATGCAGCAGAGAAATAGATAAGAAACAAATTGGGCCAAATATTCTCTTCTTACATTTTAACATCTGCTGTTGATTTTCTGTCTCTAGTAATGATTGCTCCCTGTCCAGTCTTGTTACCTCCGATGATGATGTAAGCTGGAGCCAGAAACTCAACAGTGGTCAGTGTCTTCATTGCTGCGTCGAAGCTAAATGAAAATAAAATTTCGACTTATATGAATTTAAGAACATGTCTCAAATTTTTTCTACTTAAACCAGTATCTACAAGTTAACCATTTCATGCTGACAAACAAGTTGATTCCCAAGTATTTTATTTACCACAAATCTTTACAGTTTACAAACATTCATTGAATAAATACACTTTGTCTAGTGCAGCGGGCTGCAAACTTTAGGACCAGCGATACAGAATCTTCCATGAGGACTGAGCCACGACACACTAGAACCCCTGCACTCAGAAACGATGCTTAGAATGCAAGTAAACAAGCTTGGACTAGTGTATCCAGGGGGGTAGGAGCCAGGGGGCACTGGGGGCACGTGCCCCCCACTTTTTTCCAAAATAGCAAATGTGCCCTACTGGCAAATAAAATGTGCCCCTTGATGAAGAACTGTCTTTTGTATATCTTAAGCCTTTGCTAATTTTAATATTTTTTTTAAAATTATTTAGTTTAAGTCTGTACATGCTATTTTTAATCTGGCATTCCATATCTTTTTGTAGCACGGTTAACAATAAACAATCTCAATACATAAAAAATCAATGTTGCAGCGCACCATAATAGTATTGATAGCATACTAACACATATATATTTAAGTGATATGGCCGGTGTGTATCAGTTTATAGCATAACGAGTGGTGGTTGTGAATGAGAAAGTGCCCCTCTGATGTTGTGCCCCCCCCCACTTTTTGGAAGCTTCCTACCCCCTGAGTGTATCAATGTTACTCGTGTGGTCATTAAAATCTGGTGCATTTGGGTATTTTTTCTCTCAGTATACTTAGGTGTAGCTTAATTGTTCATACATGAGGTGTAGTTTGTCAATGCACAATTAACTGCATGGTTTGGTTAATCGATCGATACAATTGGTGTAGCCTATCAATGTATCTGGTCGATCAATACAATTAGTGTAATGTATCAATGTATCTGGTCGATCAATACAATTGGTGTAGTGTATCAATGTATCTGGTCGATCATTACAATTGGTGAAGTGTATCAATGTATCCGGTCGATCAATACAATTGGTGTAGTGTATCAATGTATCTGGTCGATCAATACAATTGGTGTAATGTATCAATGTATCTGGTCGATCAATACAATTGGTGTAGTGTATCAGCGTATCTGGTCGATCAATACAATTGGTGTAGTGTATCAATGTATCTGGTCGATCAATACAATTGGTGTAGTGTATCAATGTATCTGGTCGATCAATACAATTAGTGTAGTGTATCAATGTATCTGGTCGATCAATACAACTGGTGTAGCGTATCAATGTATTTGGTCGATCAATACAATTAGTGTAGCGTATCAATGTATCTGGTGGATCAATACAATTAGTGTAGCGTATCAATTTATCTGGTCGATCAATACAATTGGTGTAGCGTATCAATGTATCTGGTCGATCAATACAATTGGTGAAGCGAATCAATGTATCTGGTCGATCAATACAATTGGTGTAATCTATCAATGTATCTGGTCAATCAATACAATTAGTGTAGCATATCAATGTATCTGGTTGTAGTTTGTGAAAACAAATGATACACTTTATCAATAAACTTCATGAATGAATGTTTATATTTATAAATACACTTTGGTGTACGTAGCATGAGGTTTAGTTTGTTTTTGCACTAAATGCTTTCATTTTATCGAGACACTGATTGTACTGTATCAATATCATTTGTGTAGTTTATGAAACCATTCAGAACACTTTTTAACAAATTTCAGAACACGTATAGTGTAGTTAATCAATACACTCTGGTGTAGCTTAACTGATCAATCTTGTCGTGCAATTTGTCGAGGCACTAACAAACTGGTTTAGTTCATCAAGTCACTGCATCAAGTGTATCAATATCATTAGTGTCAGTTATGAAAACATTCAGAACACCTTGTCAGTTCACTTAATTCAGTTAATCAATTCATATTATGTAGCTAGTCAGTGATCACTTTAATAAGTAGGTAACTACTCTCAATGCCAAGATTTAAAATTTTACAATTTTTTATGGGAAGTAAAAAGATATCCATTGTTCATTTGGTATGTGGAAATATCCTATAGTAAGCCCCATTTTGCAAAGTCGGAATTTTGACCGACACAGTTATCTCATGTTCTTCCTTGCAATTTTTGTTCCAAAGGCCTGCGTTTCAGGCCATCAAGAAATTTGTCCACAGACTGCACTTAACACACGAGTGTCCTATACCAATGATACTGATATTTACCTTGTCAATGCACTGACTAATGCATAAAATGGCATCACCAATGCTCTTTTCAAATAAGCACAGCTAAGCATACGCATATTTCCTGAATGTAAAATACTAGTTTCCTACTTTGGGTTGGTTAAAAACTTGATAGAGAATTAAGTTTTACCAAGCAAAACTAACTGAACTAAAGCATCGCACCTCTTTGCTGAATGATGCAATGCGGCAGTTAATAAGTGATAGTTTCTTTTCAAGTCCCACTTCACAAATTTATTCCTCTTTTGACATCCTCTTTTGGCAATTGTGTACTAAATGGTCATCCATTGACTTTCAGTTTCACACAGGATGATTATAAATGGCATATAAATCTAAAGGCCTACCTTCACTTTACGATGTGATCTAGTACTAACCATCAAAGGATTTTAATGAGGTCTGTTTCAATGCCACTATCACAATTATCAAAGAGTCAAGCCAATGAGGCCACCATCATGATTTAAAACCCTGTCACTGGATAATTAGCAAATCTTTCATGAAGCCGCTTCATTATGTGTCTCGGAAGTAGGGTCTTATTAATGACAAATTACCACGTTCTGCCACATGAAAGAATTTTTATCCTGTCCATTACTAGTGATTGAGACAGCCATTCCAAACCACTTGGCTTTCTTTGCCAAGATTTCATTATTCATTTTGAATATATTAAATGCTTATATTAAGTTGATCAGATGTCCTGGATTTTCATGTACCATTCCCTGATTAAATCCTCTGCCTGGAACTCTGCCCAGTTTATGTGTACTGCCAAGCATCCCCGGAATAATTCTTAAAGTTGTTAAAAGGCCCAGAATAATTTTAAGTTCGAACTGAATTCCTGTTTTTGGAGGATTTGTTACAGAAAAGTGGGCTGATGACCATCTTCCTTGCAACAGTACCAAACATTGATATGTCCTTCAAATTCCGCCTGTCCCTGAAAATCAATATCATGTCCCTGGATTTCCTGAAACAGATATGGTCACCTTAGTTTATGATATATGCAATATTGGTGTATTTCATGGATTATGATTCCTTATGTAACTTTAATTGACTGTGGTTGTTTGTTTCAGTTAGCTTATTGTGCTCACTATGATTTGGTTACCACACTTACAAGCGTTTGGTACTTCATAAAAACAATACATGACCAAATTAACATTAGGGAAATTACTAGAAAAGAAGTTAGTTTTGTCTTTGATAAAGTACTTCAGCACAACAAAAGAATATGAAGATTTCCTAGCTAGATACTTCAAGTAGCTTTGATGTTACGCTTTACTTTCGTAGTGGACAATCATTCTTCAACCTTATATACCTACATGGTTATATATATATAATAATAACTATCTAGTATAATACAAGTATTGTTTCTCAAGCACCATATAACAGACCATTGTGTACGTTGTTCATTATCTACCATGGTGCATTTTAGATACTACAGAGATAGCAACTTCAAACAGTGAAAAGTAACGTTCACACTAATATTCACACCAAACTATACAAATTAACTCAAATTTGGGGAACCTTTTGGATAAATTTCAGAAACTAATATCAGAAGTCAGTTGCCAAAAATATGACTACTCTATGCCTTGAGTTTTCATTAGGTTTCCAATAGCTTTATTATTTGAAATAGAATGCATAGCTGAGGTACCTGTTACCATGCGGTACCAATTATGACGCAATAGCTGTTTGAAATTTCTTCATTTCCACATACAGCAACTGAAGTAAGCTCTGCTTGAACTTTTACAAGTCAGTCTCAATGACCTATTGACAAGAGACAATGAGCAAACATGGGCCTTTACAAAATCTTAATTCTGCCTCGATTAAGCCCACCATAATACTACAAACGTTGGCACTTACAATGTGTGTGTACATATTATGAGACTGAATAGCACCATCTAATTACTGTTAAACAATGTCTGCTTTGCAGTATAATATTATATAGGGTTGGCTATATAACCTGTAACACATGACACAGCATTATTGTCAATGGTTCAGGTATAAAAGAGCTGTTTTTCTAGGTATACATTCATAGTATGTTAATGTTTCAAAAAAAGCTGTAACAAATATCATGCCCTAATAACACTTGCAATTTACTGAGTTTTTAGCCTTCGGAACAAATAAACCAAAAAATATCAACGTTCCTTTAATTTATCCAATGAAACTGGGGTGGGATCTCAGGTTACAAGGTATCGTGGCTTAATTCTCACAGGCAACCCCCCCCCCACCCCCGACTCAGTAAGGAGAGGATTAAATAGTGATTGTCACCAACTAAAGGCACATACAACCAAGAGTAGAGCACAGCATAGGTCAGAGGTTTTTAATTCAGCTCTTTTTAGCCAAAAATATTGTTTTGCTCTTTCCAATACTTGTCAAGCCTACCTGTTGGCACTGAGAAGTGTATCTCTGAGTTCATATCCCATCCACTTGCCGTTATGATCACCAAGCACCCATTCAAGGATGCCAAGGTAGCCGCCGTCCAAATTAAAACGTTCGTTCATACTCAGTGTGAAGAGGTCCTACAAGAAGAAAGTGAACAAAATATTATCAATTACTACAACTTTATCCGAGAGAAATCTATCAATTACTACAATTTTTCCGAGAGAAATCTATTAATTACTACAACTTTATCCGAGAGAAATCTGTCTGATTTCCGCTGTCAAAGTAAAACAACTTTTATCTATTGCCGTTTTCCATTTCATATCTCGATGACCATTTGTAAGATGTTATTAACAATTCCCATGCAGCGTGACGTCATTTCAATATCTAGTATACGTATTGAGATGAAAACTCAAGTGAATACATCAACTTCTTGAAGTATCCATGTACTTCTTCTTGTTCGTTTTTGAAGGAATAAAATGCCCACATGATATTAAAAGGTTTTTTCAAAACCACAATTAAACTTTAATGAAAGTTTAACGGCATGGTCTGACACTTACTAGGTTACCAAGGCAACTAACAAAGTGAACGACCCTCAGTATCCTTGGATATCACCTTCATGAAAGAAAAGTGTAATGCATATAATAAAGCCTTAACAACTTACTGGTTTAACTCCAGTCAGGACACCAAGGTAACCAGCAAAATGCACTGCCTTGGCAACTGTTTGACCTCTGACCTGGTATTCTACATTTACAATAAGGGGTCTCAGCCTTTCAGTTAAAGCCCACGTCTTGTTCTGGATGTCCCAACTGAGGTAAAACACAAACGTTATCAGGTTAGACGACATCTGTTCAACAGCAGGGATTCACAAAACACTTCATGGAAAGAATCGACTAAAACGTTGTCTAAAGCAAAGTCATAGTGGATTTGAATGCCTTTGTTAAAGCTTCTATGGTTCTGTTTGATGCAATTCTCAGAAGGATTTACATACTTTACTCAAATGGTAGAAAATTTATTATGGTTCTTTGTTACATTAAGCAGTCTTGCTCAATTGGTACTACAGTCTAATCCAATAACAAATGCAAAATATTTTGATATTTGGCCCTCTTTTAAAGGGATAGTCCAGACTCCATGAGCAACATAAAAATGCACATGTAGTAAGCATCACATAAATGTAGCTGTTTCTGTAGCATGATAGCATATACCTAAACTTGATTGATGGTCACATATGAGCCTCCACAAGATTAACAGGAAAAGCTTTGTAATAGAGGCTAAGTGCTAACATGTATGACACTAACTTTAACGTAGCTATTTCGTGATATTGGTACTTTGCTCTACAAGTTCACTCCTGTTCATTGGAACTCGCTCCGTATATCTATTAGAAATTCAACTTCTTTTGTAAACTTTAAGTCCAAATTAAAGATATTTCTCTTTAATCAGGCTTTTTGTTAATTCTGGAATTCTCTAAGTGAAAACATTAGGAATAGCAAATCAATTTCATCTTATAAAAGACATCTTAAACTTTTATCTACTCAACGAATAATTTTCGTATAGTTCTGTCTTATTATGAGCATCGAATTACTGTTTTCTTACCCAGTTCCGTTAAACCCCTATGTGAATGTTTTCTATGTGTTTTATTGTGTTTTTTCTTTTCTCTATATAAAATATATTTTTCTCGTTTTAGTTTGTTAGGGCCCAGACTCAAAAAGTTATCTTACTTCTGGTCCCACTGCCTCATTGCTATAACTATGTAGTAAGAAATGTACTTTATTGTGATTTAATGGCAGAAATAAACGAAACAAAAACAACAACTGTTGTTGTAAAGCACTTTAGATCGTTGCTCTTCCAGAGTTGTATTTAGAGCAATATAAATGTTTTATTATTATTAATTATTGGGTATAACAACGTTTAGACTGTACAGCTAAACTTGGGATTCGGTGTCCCACTTTTCAACCAAAGATATATGATATTGGTAACCCTAGATGCACACCAGTGTTAACATCACAGAAATCTCACCTGACATCTATCCATTAACAACAGAACAAAACACAACCAGCCACTGGTTAAAAACAATTAACCACATCATATGACTGAAAGATAAGCGAGAATTTAAAATTAACTTACCCAAGGAACAGACCAAAGTCCAAATTTCTAGCATGATATAATTGGCCTGAAACAAAAGAACACACACAGATTAGAAATAAACAATGGTTCTAAAGTTTACAATAAATCTTCCTGTCGAGGGGAAAAGCATTGTTTAAGAGGAGTCAGTTACAGTATGCATTTTAGACAAAGCTGAAAGATGGTAGATATGACAATGGTGTCTATTCAGTAAAAAATGACACTACGTAGTTTGTAATTTACGTAAACTTTGGTGAAAAGCTGGTCATCAATCTATATTGGAATTAAACAAAAATTTACTTACATTTTTTCAGGTCAAATATGTTTGTTTCTAGCTCACCAATGAATTTTTAAAATATATAAGACATGTTCCCAAGTGTTTATTTCTTCCCACCTTGCACCCTCCATCCCCCCCCCCCAACCCCTCACCATTTTAAACCAAATGCTGCATTTTATCGACATCAAACTGACTCCAATCTGGTAACTTTACATCATTGGGATCAATGATACAGTAATGTCTGTAACCTTGAAAAGCATTGCTACCTTGGGAACCATATCCATGTGTCCCGAAAGATAAAAGACCTACAAACCTGCTTCATCTTCAGCTACGATGGAAGTACAAAACGTGAACACCTCATAAAAGACATTGTAAAGCACCACTTGCCCTGTTGAATAAATCACACCAGAATATTACATAGAAATAGCGATATTATAAACATGAAGATGCCGGTCTTTTGAGTCTATTGAATGCAAAAGTGCAAAAATACTCCTCGAGATTCTAACAGAGTGAAATTACTGCACACTGGTTGTGCACAAGTTACAAGGAGAGCGAACCTTAACTAAATGCAGAAAGAAAATATTTTATTAACGATTTAAAGACCAAGCTAATTATTCGTGTACTTGAGACGCATTGTAATGATTACTGATGATGAATCTGTAATAGTTGTTGATTACCTCTTAGAATGTTTGCTGAAAGTATAGATTTAATTTGGGCACTAACTTAGAGCCACAAAAGCAACAACATTCACTGTCCTTTGTTAAATGCCAGTTTGGGACAGCATATACGAGTTGCGCACCGGTGTACACAAGGAGTGGATAGGGTGAGGGCTACACTCAAATTTGGTTCTTTTGATTTTACAGTTGGAGAGCTACAAAAATACAAGCTTCTAGCCAATGGTAAATATAAGAATAACTTGAGATTGGTTTAATTGGCTTTCACTTCAATTGCTCTGGAACGCCACGATTAGCCGCAGATGGGAATATTTGTGTTCTATAGAAGAATAATAAGACTTTATCCTGAAAAATCTGGAATTTCTTTCTTGCACAAGCTACAATACATCTGCACTTTTGTAACAATTTGGTCATTTTGTATAGGACTTTGCTAAATGTATCAGAAAGCAGTTTCTCTCTAACATCATGTCATATATTGCTTTGGCTTACCTAACGGTATCCCTGAGGTTTCAGCTATGCCATGTATTTCAGATTTGTAAGGCTCTGGAAAGTCTTTAGCCAGGGGTGCCTGAAAGTTGATCAAACGGTTGCTTTAATTGTTGACAAAATTTAAAGCATGCAAATCATCCACACAGAGATCTATATATTTTCCAAGATAGTATACATACACATAGCTATTCAACTTTTGAACAAGAAAGTACTGCTGACATGTCAATTACAGTAGCTGAGCAGTATTGATGTTACCATGAGATATTGGCATTGGACAGGACTTTTAGTGCAGGTCATTAACCATCAGAATTGCAGCATGAGTACAACAGCATTTGGCAGAGTATAAGTAGAATCCTCCTTCATATGAGTATAACTACATTGCTCTAAGCATGAGAATAAGTACTAAATATTGCCCTGAGCATGAGTACAAATTCATTACAGTGAGTGCAAACAACAGGTTACTATATATGTTTTTATATGAGTAAGAGCATAGGTTCACTACAAGTAAGTCTAATAATCATTGCCTACCTTCTTTCAGATTCACTGAAAGAATAAATTCTCTAACTGCTAAGCTTTTTTTCATGTGGATTATGTTGTAAATTTATACTACTTTTTAAAGGCAATCTCCAACCAGAGAAAAGCTATATATCAAATCAGATTAAAAACCCAAGAAAAGAAAAGGAAAAAAAGAATTTACGAACCAATATATTTGTTGATGCATTTGCCTAATCATTCATGTAGCTTACATGAAACATTGCTTTTTAAAATGAACAATCTTAAGACTCAATTTGGTATCCAGAAGGAAAAGATAAATCAAATTAAGAGATGGTTAGTTTTGTGAATATCAACTTCCAACATTATACTGTACAATGAGGAGTATAATACTGCCATGTGTGCTTATTACATGTATGCAGTAGCATGGATCAATCTGTTGACAACTTACAAACAACTCATCAACAAAATCGATTCCTTTTGTTAAATTCTTCAGAAATGGGCTGATCAAATCAATGATGTCTGCGATAAGTGCTTTTATCTGTAGATGGCAAAGAAAATGAATATTTTGGATGAGTTCTCAAACTAGGTTTTTTGTTAAATAAGGAGGGTCTCCAAGCCATGATGCAAATGCTGAGAAAAAAATTGCAACTGAAATGTGTCCAAATAATACAGAGTGAAGAGCAAAAATGTGACCATAGTGGTGGGGGAGGGGGCTCGGGAGGGGGCTGGCATATATTTGTGGTAGAAAGTCATGGTTTTTCGCTTTACAACTATATATAGGCAATGTTGATAAATTGCCTAATGTAATCAAGAAGTGAGTAACAGCATTTTACTTGAATTAAAATATTCTATGCACTTTAACAAACAAATAAATTTTGCTTACAGCTGGAGTTTTTTCCTTGATAAGTGGTGACCATCTTGCCCCAGGAGAAATATCCAGATTTAAGATGAAACTTTCAGCAGGTTGCTCTGTCGATGGTGGGGGATAAGTTCCATTCCTGCAATCCTCTGTATACTGTAATTAACAAATGTGTGTCATGGTATGAAATATGTGTTTTTCTTTCAAAGGTTTTATATACCTCACACAGAAAACAAAAGCGGAAAAGTATATACTGGGACATTACAAATGTGCATATTATTATTATTATGATTATTAGTTATAGGCATAACAAATCTTATTACTCTTCAAGCTTCATAACAGCACTTAGGCTGGGAGGATATATTACTCTGCCTAATTTCTGATAGGCCACGTATAATTAAAGTCTCCCAGAGCATCACTCCTCTTAATCATCATCAATGGAATTTACACAGATATTCCTACAGAAGGTAGATTAAATCAGTTTTACTAAGGTCGATCATCAACACCATATCCCCAACTTGCTAGATGAGCACTAGAATGTCAAAAATGGTCAGTTGTGCTGACATTGCAACAAACGTTTAGCTTACAGTGTAAGTTTAAAAATAACTAAAAAAATCACAGATTATCATAAACTTATGACCATGATGTGGTTTAATGAAACATGAGAGCTAAGTTATTCAGAAATACCCTGACAGAACTTTACAACATGACACATTTTCACTATGGCATCTCTGATGAGGTCACTTCAATTTTAGCCTACTGTAAAACTTACCATGTTCCTATCCTGAGGTTGAGGCCTACTGTAGCTAAGCATTTTAACATGGTTTAGCATGGATTAATTGCAGAATCATACGTGCCACAACTCGGGAGACACCCTTTACAAAAATTACTGGCATCGTGGTTAGTGTAATGCCAATGCAGTGGAGCCCTTCATGGATTGGCAGTTGCGGTGAAATCAATGTGCCTTTAGTGTTTGCCACTGCAAAGCTGGCATCAAAGTGGGAACTACGTGATTGTCGGGCGATCTACAGTTAAGGTATCACACCACAATTAGAGTGGTGCAACATCCGACATAAACAACTGCTGGTCTAAAAATCGGGAAGATGGAAGGCGATTTAAGGCATTTTAGAACGTCTTGGGTGAAACAAGAAGATTCTGCAGCGAGAGCTGGAAGATGGGTTGGGGAGCACTGTTTGAGCTCTTCTTTGAGCTCTTCTAACTCAAAATCTTAATGGTCATGGTGGCAAAAGTTGAATGTGCCGTGATAGCTCAAGCCATCTGCTATCATATGGTGGGTAGGACATATTACTTGAAAAATTCTATCTATGCTCTTGCAGCCTTGGAAAGTGACGAGTTTAGTGTGTAAGTCAACGGGGGCAATTAATTGTGTTAAGCCTACCATATTGCAAGGTTATGGACTTACGACTTAGGACTTCTCTACGAACTGTACAAACACTAACGTTAGGTCTATCACTTACCGGAGGAATATCTTGACCGAAAATTGCAAGAGGTAACCCAAAGATGAGTAATAACACATACTTCACGAGTGCCTTCATGGCTGATCAAAAATGTGTGGAAAGGAAATAACTTCAAGTTATAATACTGCTTAGTCAGTCTGTTCTGTTCAGTACTGGATAATAGCTATCGAACGTTTACTTACTTACTGTAGTTAGGGTACACGGTGGAGGAAGTTTTGTAGAGTTGTAGTGCTGTAAAGTACAAAACACAACATTACGGAAGCGTAGAAAGAACATGCACATTGTCAATTTGTACACATTGCAAAACTTGGTAGCAATTGCGCAATTTTTTTGTAATATTTTAAGGAGACAAATTTAGTGTGTAAAACGGTAATATCTAGGTTTATGACGTTTTGCTATGTGTGTGAGTCACGAAGTCGTCAAACACATGTCTTTTATACTCTTCCGTACAAAAGCCTTCACATGGATACAATTTCCTAGATGGAAGTCAAAATGATGTCATCATGTGATACACGGTCATTTATATGGAACGCAAAAACCAACCAAATGAATTAAACAATTATGTAAACCTAAGTCGTTACGTGAACACAAAGTTATCGCCACATTATGACCAATAACAATTTAAGTCCTTATGTGGCACTAATAGCACCTCCACATAATGACCAAGAACATTTTACTTATCATGCGATCCTAACACTGCCACATAATGACCGCTACTACCGACAATATTCACAAGTCCTTATATGGGAATCTCGAATGTCGCCACATAAGGACTAACGCAGATCGTTAGTCCTTATGTGGCGATTCGAGTATCCACATAAGGACTAAGCAGTTCGTTAGTCCTTATGTGGCGATATGAGAGTATCCTCATAATGAACAACGAACTGCGTTAGTCCTGGCGGTGGCTAGTTTTTGACCATTCCGGGCCAGGCTAAACAGAATAACATTCATATCATTTATGTTAGTAATTTAGCACCTTAGCACGCTGTGGACTGGTGGCCCCTGCCATGTATGCTTCAGTACACTGGGGTGTACCTTAGCACGCTGTGTATAAAACAGATTTACTTTTCAAGAAAAAGTCGCCCAGGAAAGAACCTGGGCACGAAAACCAAACTACCGAACGACTGATCCGCTCTCAAGCCCAGTCCCCTTGCTTCGGGACTGTGACCGTGTGATCATCGTCGGCCCGTGTGCATCACCATTCCCCTCGAAAGGGAACGGATACTACTAGTGGCGTAGGAAGGTACTTTTGAGTGGGGGGGGGGGACTGAAGACTGATGGCCGGCCTGGGGGAGGGGTCTAAGGGGAGGGGGTGTCCGCCTTTTGAATTTTTTTGCATTTCCAGGTGGCCTCAGATTTAATTTGGTGCAATATAGCACACTTCAACACCCACTCCATTTTGTAAATAATTTTGCATTTTCACCTGGCCTTAGATGCAATTTGGTGCTCCAAATGGGATTTTTTTCTCATTTGGAAATGAAAAAGGGGTTTTCTGACTTGCGGAGCGGGGGGCGGAATGATACTTCCGCCCCATATTTTTCACTGGGGGGCTGCCCCCCCAGCACCCCCGGTTCCTACGCCCTTGGATACTACACATGATCTTAGCCAACAGTAAGGAGGAGAACATCATGCTACACATGATGCTTGCTAAAAAAACTTTATCAAAACGTGCAACTTGCTTTGATTCCATGCAGATCACATTAGGCATATAATTTTATTATTTACTTTTTTTTTCGTTGGGGGGGCGGGTTTGGGTTGTTTTTGTTTGGTTTGGTTGTCTTCTCGCTTTGGAATTGCCTGGGAGATGAGGAGAGGTGCCTGTGAGTGGGGTATTTGAGGAGTGCGTTTGGATCTCTTCTTGATTATGTCACTGATTGATTGGTCACTGAACACACAACAGTGAAAATAATCAGATCATGAAAAGTATTCACTTTTTTTTTGGCAGTAATTCTTTGATAAAACCTCAAAATCTACTTTACGCTACATTTTGGGCATAATCAGATTTAATAATACTGGGAGAGATTCTAAGGAAAGAGAGAGCGCGGGTATCAAATATAGAAGAAACAGAATACTTTAGACAAAAATTGCCAAAAATACAAACCAAATAAAAAAGAGATTGTCGATTTTTTTTCTTCAGTTTTTTAACATTTAATTTACTAGGAACAATTGGAACCATACAACGGTCTTTTGAAGACTCAAATCTGTTGATGTTGATCAATTGGTCAAAAAATATTTGGCACCATTTTAAATGTCATCAGAATTGGTTCCAAATTTACCTAAAAATTTGTTTAAATGGACTCTGATGGAAAGTTTGCCTCAGACGGACATTATCAGAAGGGAATAAAATGTCTAAAAAGGAACAAATAACCAGAGGGGTGTAGCAGTACTTAGCTTATTAAAGTTTGAACATGGGTGACCATTATTCGACAATCTAGTATATTGGGGGGGGGGGGTAGGGCAATACCGATGACATTTAAGGAACAATGACAGTGTGCTGTCACGAGTATATAGAGACCTTTTCCATTCTCATTTCTTGGATACTTTGGTATATACGGGGAAATAACTCACTGATTTTATGTGGCATTGACTTACAGCCTTATGATTTCGCGATCCCCCCTAACCTCTATCGATGTCCCTACCCTAGCCCTCCCATCACTCCTATATGCCCACCTCTCCCTTATGTACAAAATATAAGTGATATAATTATACATATTGTATATTATACATCCTTCTTTTAATGCATCATGCAGAGTCGATAATCTGGTGAACTCTCTTGAACTGTAGAACTTTCACAGCAGAAGAATTCCACAAAAAGTATATGACAGCGTTGTCTATTAATTAGAGCATGGATATTGATAATGATATATGTTCTTAAAACCCATCATTTAAGACAACGGTCCGCCAAACTATCGAATACGACCCAAATTAAAAATGGTATAGCGAGGTTTTTTCCAGACGTCGATTCTGAGGGGTGGGGTCTCGTGGGCCGTGTTTCAGTCCTCGTGGAAGATCCTGGGTCGTGCATCTTAAAGTTCGTGGACCTCTGACTTACGATAAAGAACTATTACGCTGTATAATGTTGTTTTATATAGTGTAGTCGACTCTCAATAAAGATCTCCCGCAGATGGTTGGTACAAGCTATCTTAGTTCACCGCTGTCTCCCAGTCGAATTTTTCACGTCCTGCAAAAGTGTGTTTCATAAAAACAAAACAAAAAATGGAAAAAAAAATGGTCAGTTTTGATACATTGTTAATTGTTTTTTATTGAAAGAGGGGCTGGATGGGCTCCATGCAGGTCCATCTAGGTCCCGGACGAACTTCCACCCGGTATTTTCATAACTATTGGTTCGTATTTATATATGCTTAGAATCAATTCATGATTCAGGGGCGGAGCCAGGTTTTTGTAAAGGAGGGGGTGTGGTCTTGCGGTCATTGAAGCCTACCCCCCCCCCCCCGGAAAATAATTTAAACGTCAAAGGTTCATTTTGAGGCATATTTAGACTATAAATTACGTCTAAACGGTAGGTTGCGCTAATAACTACTTTTGAATATTTTTGTAATTAAAGGGCTCGTATCTGCGCCTGTGGCTAATCCCACTATAACCTATACATTTTGTCAAGGATTCTAAGCATTTACGTATATTCTTACATGTTAAACACAATACATAAATGTGTATTGAGAGGAAAAGAAACTGCTGTGATTTCGTGCGACTTAGAAAGAGGGTGATTAGTGAAAGTGAACAAGGGCAGAAAACAAAGACTTTTTTGTTTATGGAAGGGACACCAAGAGCTGTAAGAAGAATAATTGTTGCCATAGTAACGCAGATTGACCATTGCAGTCTTTCGATGAATTTCGATACGATGAAGATACTCTTTTTTTTGCTATACTCTTTATAAGTATTATTAATAGATATAATAATATACAAATCAAATAATAATTTGATTTAACTTGTTATCAACCAACTATTTCTTTGTTTTCGTGGGAACTTGATCCATCAAAATAAAGTTTCCACCTGTATTTAGTTCCAAACGCCAAATTTGGAATTTCTCAATTACGGATCTGAATCCAAGCTGTATCAGACTTGTTGTAGTCTAAAAGTGTGACAAATTCTTTCCTTACCGTATTCTTTGAGATATTTCGAGACCTCTGATTGGCCATTGGCACGAGCTAAATCTCTTGCGGTATTCCCCTTTCTTGATAAAGTGTTGATGTCACATCCGTTTGTAATTAACCATTTTACTGTTTCTGTCGCAAAATAATAACGATAAAATAATAAATACATATATCTGAAAAAGATTAAATTACTTACCAAAACAAACTATTCACTCACACACGGAGAGACTCAAACACACACACACACACACACATACGAATTCGAATTGTTTTGCTATCTTGTTGACGCTATAGTTGTTGGCCTAACAGCAATTATCCGATGTAAAATATGCTGCTTTTGGCAGGAATATTCCCGGGTCAGAAAATTCAACGGTTTGGTGGTCAAATGGTGCTTGTGAGGCATATTTAGACTATACATTAGGTCTATCATTGGGTCTTAATACAAGGTTGTGTTAATAAATACGTTTACGCAGGCCACTGTTAGGTGGACACCCCATCTCAAAATATTATTCAAATCTCTATAAATATGAATGTTTATGTAGATGTCATATTTACAAGAGAAGCTCATATTTACTCAGGCGCGGATTCAGTGAGTGTACACCCCCCACCCCACCCCCACCAACCCTATCCAACCAGCCCCTTTTTTGAACCGTCCATAAAATAAATCTAAAAAAACTAGAAATAGCCGTCGGCACAACCCTGTGTGCATACTTAATTAAAGACTTATTATGGACTTATGGCATAATTGTCTCAGTATGCACCATTTCATTTCTAACATTTACTTAGTTTTGGTTTGGGAGACGGCTTCAACGACTTCCTGGCCACACCCTCTCTTATTTAAAATCCTGAATTCGCCCAATGTTACTCCATGAAATGACTCAACGAAGATAACCACTGTGTGACGTCATCATGTCAGATGTTCTTACAAACCTTTTGTTTTACTGTATTGTTTTTTTGAAATGTGACACAAATGGAATGATCGATTCAACATCAATGTACTCTGAATTCAAAACCTCCCTCGCTCTACAAATGTTGTTTTCACATTATTTAACAAAGCGAAGACTTTCCAACTTAATTGCCATGGTGATTTTCACTCACTCTGGTTCTTTTGTCAGCGGATTCATTTATAAAAAAAATTATCGAATTTTAAAAGTTCATCCTTTTTTCTCGATTAAACATGCTATCAAGATATGCTTTTCACCAGAAATGCTCAAACTAGTTTTACGAACGAGTGGACGGATTATTTATTAAAAAACATCGAAAGAGGTTTCATAAATTACTGCAAAATCATACCAATATAAATGGCAACTGGAAATTAGCAATTTAGTCTTTTAGCCTTTTTTTGTATAAAAAACCTTCGTACCCACACAAACATTATTGAGAGCGCGCACACGTTGGTCTAACCACCTTTTGCAATATGGGTTTAAAAGCCGTCTGGCGGGGAACAGAAAGTGGTTACAGGCCACGAGACCGAAGGTCCGCGAGACCGAAGGTCTGCGAGACCAAAATTAAAAAGAGGTCCGCGAGACCGAAATTAAAAAAGGTCCGCGAGACCGAAATTAAAAAGAGGTCCGCGAGACCGAAATTAAAAAAAGGTCCGCGAGACCGAAATTTAAAAAAAGGTCCGCGAGACCGAAGGTCCGCGAGACCGAAG